>SKCR01000035.1:0-281018 GCA_019454045.1 Zanthoxylum bungeanum
TTATGGCATAAATATAAATTGATTTTTGGTAAATCATTTTTAACTTAACACAAAACTTCTTCTCTCTCAATTTTCTCTTCTTCCTCACGTCCAAAGCTTGAAATGGGGACTGGTTTTGAACCAGAAAAACGTGACACAAAAGGGAAGCAAGGGTTGGGTTTTCATGGTGAAAACCGCAAGTGCTAGCACACTACGAGTCTTGCGAAGGGACAGTGGACTGTTGCAGTTTGGCGTGAAGGGCAGTGCGTTTTTGGCCTTCATTCGTCTCCAAATCGACATAACGATCAATGTGAGTATTCCGCTACCTCCGTTGATGTATTCACGCATTATTTCATGTCTTGATTTGATCTTGGGACCTTAGAATAAACCAACATACACTTGAAGCTTGCATAACCAATATGACTGACAGTGAGCTAGATGCTGAAATCCTGGAATGTATCAACTACCTTGACAAACCATTCCGATTCAAATCAACACCACCAGTTGAAAGATTGGAACTGCCAAAGAAGGATCGAATCAAGCCTTCGATTGAAGAACCACCACAGCTAGAACTAAAGTTACTTCCGAGCCATCTCAGGTATGCATTTCTTGGAAACTCTTCTGAATTACCTTTTATTATTTATTCTTCACTAACATTGGAGCATGAAGAAAAGTTACTGAGAGTATCACGAGAGCACAAAAGAGCCTTTGGCTGGACTATAGTAGACATTCGAGGCATTAGTCCATCATTTTGCATGCACAAGATTCTGATGAATGATGAGTACAAACCCACAGTAGAGCATCAACAGAGACTCAATCCAATTATGAAGAAAGTCGTGAAGAAAGAAATCATCAAATGGTTGGATGCTGGCATCATTTACCCCATCTCAGATAACAGTTGGGTAAGTCTTATGCAATGTGTCCCGAAGAAAGGAGGAATTACTGTTGTCACAAATGAAAAGAACGAGCTAATTCCAATAAGAACGGTGACTGGATGGAGAGTATGCATGGACTACAGGAAGCAGAACAAAGCCACGAGAAATGACCTCATAAAATTAATAGATTAGGTATTAAGTCATTGTGGGATCGATACTTTTTATACAACTTGAACGATACGTGCGCTTGCGTTATACACGTGTGATTGCACCGGTCAAGTTTTTGGCCGTTGGAATGGACAACTCAGCAACGAAAGAAGTTCTTCAAAGAAGTCAAGCACTATGTCTGGGAGGAGTCGTACCTGTTCAAACGTTGTGCTGATCAATTACTAAGGCGTTGTGTTCCATAGGATGAAGTCAACAGTGTTTTGCAGCACTGTCATTCATCACCATATGGCGGAAACTTCAGCGGAAACAAAACTGTAGCCAAAGTCCTACAATCAGGTTTGTTCTGGCCCTATATTTTTAAAGATGCTTATCTTTTTGCTCTTCAATGTGACAGGTGCCAGAAAACGGGGAATATTTCAAGGAGAAATGAATGACCATTGCAAAACATTCTAGAAGTGGAAATATTCGATGTGTGGGGTATTGATTTCATGGGACCCTTTATTCCATCATTCGGAAACCTGTATTTCATGGTTGCTGTAGATTATGTCTCCAAATGGGTCGAAGCAATTGCACTGCCATCCAATGATTCAAAAGTGGTGATCAAATTCCTAAAAAAGAACATTTTCACTCGGTTCGGAACACCCCGTGCAATCATCAGCGACGGTGGCACACATTTCTGTAACAGATACTTCGATGCACTCCTATCCAAATACGGAGTTACTCACAAGGTTGCCACTGCTTACCATCCACAGTCAAATAGACAGGTTGAGGTTTCAAACAGAGAGATCAAAAGAATCTTAGAGAAAACCGTTGGATCAACAAGGAAAGACTGATATATAAAACTAGATGATGCATTATGGGCCTATCGAACAGTTTACAAGACACCCATTGGTATGTACTCATATCGATTGGTGTTTGGGAAAGCATGCCATCTACCAGTTGAGCTTGAACACAAGGCGTACTGGGCACTGAAGAAGTTGAATCTTGATTCACAAGCTGCAGGAGAGAAAATACTTCACCAACTCAACGAATTGGAGGAATTTCGCCTACAGGCTTATGAGAATGCCAGATTGTACAAAGAAAAGACCAAGAAATGGCATGACCAAAAAATAGTGCACATACAGTTAGAACCAAGGCAGTAGGTGCTGCTGTACAACTCATGGTTGAAACTTTTCCCTGGAAAGTTGAAATCAAGGTGGTCAGGTCCATTTGTGATCACTCAGGTTTTTCCATATGGAGCTGTTGAGTTACTAGATCCCAACACCAACGAAAAATTCAAGATTAATAGTCAGCGTGTCAAGCACTACTGGGGAGAATCATTTGAGCGACAAAAGAAAGTGTCACACTTTCAGATCCATCCTAATGTTCGAGAAGTCACGTCTAGCTGACGACGTTAAACTTAACGCTCACAGGGAGGCAACCCATGCAATTTTTGTATATATTGTGATTTGGTGTGATTTAATTTGGTGTGTTTAGTTTTTCAGATTAAGTCATTTCAAGATGGAAGAAGCTCTCACAAATCTTCACAAGCAATTTCCTTCTCTCCCTAAAAAATCTCTGATGAAAGTCTACAAAGCTCGCTTGGAACGGATGAGATTACTAACGATCCATGGTGTTCCTAATGATATTCGTTGGGTAATTGAAGCACGGGTCCGATTGGCAGGTGAGTCTTCTGAATCTTTTATTTCACATCTGCCTGGTTTTGGAAGAAGCACCTATGCAAAGAAACGTAGAGCTAAGAAAATGGGTGTTTATTACAAATGTGCACGCTGGAATTGAAATACTTGTTGTCGTTCTTTAGGAATGGTGTCTGATAATCGCGATGACAAAATTAAATTCATTAGAGATGGCTTGAGTAAGGAGTCTTTAATTAGATGATATATCTTCAACCCTTGAGACGCATCCCAATGGATATGTTAATATAACCATTCGCAAATTCCATACACAATTCCAAAAGAAAGACAACAGTTAAGTCTCAGGAATCTGACTCAAAAAGACCCTGTTTGCCAATTTATAAGAAAATTGGACGGGAAGCTTGTCCCTGACGCATAGACGTCAATCAAGCCGCTACGTTTCTTTTACATATTATATCTCTTTGTCTTTTCCTAATAATTGTATTTTGTTTTGTTGTTTTCTTTTTATTTTCTATGACAAGATCCAGACCTTTTTGACTATCACTATTTATTTTACTATTAACTAATAATTGTCATTTGGTAGGTTGACTGGTGCTTACACACGCGTATAACGCAAGCGTACGTATCGTTCAAGTAGTATAAAAATATCGATCCCACGAGGACTTAATTCCTACTGTTGTTATTAATTATTGAATCTATTTAGTTACAAATATCTAATTGAAGGTGAAGAGAATGATTGCTTGATTGATTTGGTTGATTGTAGATTTTCTAAATAAATAAAAAGACAAAAGAAAATACTAAGGAAAATAACAAAAGACACAAAGATCTAGGGTTGTGAATCATTCTAATATCTTTTAAAATATGAAGTGATTATTTTATGTTTGTGTAATAAATCGGTTTACTAACCTGGAACATGAAATTATGCAAAAGCCTCTGTCGATGGTCAGACAAAAATACCCAGCTTAACCCAATTGAACCATATGTCTATGTCAACCAAATTATCTGGATTCATTAAGTTTAAGTTCCAATTATGGCTACCCCCGCCCGACAGGTATATGTCTATCATGTAAGGAAATCTATTAACGGGTTATCTATCCTCAGGGAAGATCGTGGGCTATTAAGTCTAAGGCTGAAACCTAAAATCCCTATGTCTAGTTCATTTTAGATTTACCAGATCAATCTTATTGGTGATCAGACAACAAGAAGTATTAAGCTTAAGACTTAATAAGTAAACCTTTAAATTACCCAAACTATAAAATAACCCCTTATAAACCGGTGATATTAGAATTCATCACAACCCCAGATAACTAACACATAACTAGGGCTAGTAAAAACTTAAAAGTAAAAGACATAAAGTAAAAATGCTGAAAAGTAAAAGACATAATGTAAAAAAGCTGAAAAGTAAATTACAATAAAATAAAATGCTAAGTAAAAAGATCAACTTTTACTATTTACTATTTAGATATCTCCCTTAATATAATATATTAACTTGTGATTATTTAACCAACCAGCCATATAGGCGGTATCCTGATTAAGTCAAATTAAGTCCAACCAGCCATAAAGGCGGAACCAAAATAAACCTGCCATATAGGCGGTAAGAAAATTTAATTACCAACCGACCAATTTGGCGGTAAGAATTGCAACACGTGGCACGCTGTGATTGGTTGATGATGACGTGGCAGCCACCTGGCACTTTGACTCGGTCAACTGGTGATGTGGACGATGACGTGGCTGACAGGTGGAGTGACACGTGGCAACACATGGCGATGGCGACTGTCGGCACCGTATGATGATGACACGTGACACGACGCACGTTAGCAGATCGGCTATGATGGTGACACGTGGCACGGCGCACGTTAGCAAAGTCAAATTTTCTCAGATTCTGATTTATGAACCCGGCGCACGTTAGCACTGTTCGGCGCATGTTAGGCGTCGCGACGCTGAAAATTACCAAATTGCCATTTTCGTCCAATTTTTACTGTTTTGGTCCAAATCACTTCTAGAATGTCCTGAAACTTTATTTATCTACAAAATAACACAAAACACATCAAAATATTCACAAAACTCAAGAAACTATACAAAATATTAGGTTAAATGAGTGGGAAGTAGTGATAGATTTACCACTCATCACACCCCCAAACCTAACATTTTGCTAGTCCTCGAGCAAAACATAAAATAAAAAAACATAATAAAATTTAACTAAGCAACTTTCGTAGGGATCACGGTTGCATTTAGCGTATGCAACAAGCCTTTAAACCTCTAGGTGTCCCTAGTGGACGAGTTGTAGTCTCGAGAGGGTTTATAGCAATGATACCCACAAACATTTTACAAAAGTAAAAAGGTAGTGAAACTAATGCATACAAAAGTAAAAAGACAAGAGAAAATAGAATAAAGATGTTAGTGACTAATCAGGTGAAACTTCTACTGCAAGTTACTAGTTGTGTTGTTTCTTTTTAAATTACTGAATAAGTAAATTCTCCGATTATTTTTACCATTCTCCATATACACAGCCAACAAAATATTAATCAACTCATTTTTTTGCCCACAACAGTCATAAGTGCAGTTGATAAGAGAGTAATATTTTTGTCCTAAAGTTTTATCAGAATTCACACCTTTTTGCAGCAATGAAATAATTTTTCTGATTTTTCTGATTTTTTCTTTGATTTTTTTTTTACTATTTTTTATTTATATACAATATCTTCCGTCTATGTAGCGAGTGTTGGGTCGGTGGCTCCCAAACCAGTTGGCTTTAGGGCACTAGGTGTTAAGACACCCCTGCGGACTTAATTACTCAGACTTCAGATATATATATATATTTTTGCAGCATCTTTGATGCATGTAGCAAACTTTGGGCCAGTGACTCCCAAACCAGTTGGCTTTAGGGCACTAGGTGTTAAAACACCCTTACAGACTTAATGACTCGGACCTCAGACTTTTTTTTACTCCATTGCTTTTTGAGATGCTTCCTCCAATTAAACTAGAGCACTGAATATTACAAACTTTTCAATTATAGCTCATGTCCGTATGTTACTATACATATTGATAATACCTGTCAACTGAGTATATGAAGATCCATTTTAGTCCGTTTTATGGAGAATTTACAAATGAAATAATTCAAAAGAAAATAAACAAAAATTAACTTGTTTCGAAATAGGTTTGAGATACGTCTCAAGAGTGGAAACTCCTTACTCAGCTATCTCTTTACCAATTTCACATTTTTAGTCAAAATAAAAACACAAAAACACAAAAAAATTTGTAATTTTTGAAAATTTTTCAATTTTTTTTTTGTATTTTTCGAAACATTTTGGACTAAAAACAACACAGAAACTAAAAATAAGGTACTGATCAACTAATTCCCTCCCCCAAACCTAAATGAGACATTGTCCCCAATGTCTTAACAATAAAAGAAGAGTTTAGAAGATAATACCTGGTTAGCTGAAATTCTACAAGAAATTAAAGGTTAAGATCCAGATTAATCCGACGCCTCTTACCACGATCGTCCTCGGACCAATTTATCTTTGAAAGGATAGGGTCAACTTGTGGTTCATAGGCTAAAAGTTGGTCTATTAGATCTGGAGCAGTTTTGGCAGTAAAGAGGAGTTCTTTCATAGGTTTTGACACGAACCAATTTCTCCGAGCAACATCAAGAAACACACAAAGAAAATCATAAAATCCTTCAACGTTGTACAGTCCAAGCGATTTCTGGTGTATGTTCAGGTTCGCCTAAGATAATACTATAAAAATTTCCTCCAATGTGCCCAAGCCACCTGGAAAAGCGATAAAAGCATAAGCACGGTTAATCATTTCTACCAATCGTTCAGACATACCTGGCACGATCAGTTCATCTCCGTTTGATGATCCAATAGGATTTGCATCTGCCAAGGGTTTTGGGATGATTCCCAAAACGTGACTGCCTTCTTCCTGTACGGCGTTTGAAACGATCCCCATAAGTCCAAGATTGCCTCCGCCATATACTAAGTACATATTTCTTGCAGCTAAGACTCGACCCAATTCTTGTGCTGCTTCTACGTATTGTGGTTTAGTACCAACACTACTATCGCAAAACACACAGATGTTTTCAACTCGTCTTCTTGAAGTGGCTTCCATGTTTTACTATGGATGTCTTCAAAAGTGCAATGATGAGTTGAATTTATAGAACCTGAAAAGGGTGAGTAATAATAGCACTAGTATCTTCCAGAGGACGTTTGTTTGCTAAACAACAAAAGAAATCGTGAAAAGTCAAAAAGTCTGGATCCTGTCTATGAAAATAAAGATAATTACAACAAAAAAGCAAATCAAAGCAATAATTAAGGCAACGACATTATGTACGCAATACGCCACTAGCTTAGTATAAATTCATTAGGATGTGTCTCAAGAATCCATTCCTTACTCAGCCATTGCTAACGAATTGTCTCTTATCTTTGCCAAACACCATTCCTTCTGTCTTATGCTTTAGTTGAGCTTTTCCCTACAAAAATAACACACAAAATTAAAAACTCTACAACATGTATACACTAAATATAAAAATAGAAATTACAACAAAGTGCATGGGTTGCCTCCCTGCTAGCGCTAAATTTTTCGTCTTCAGTTAGACGTGACTGAAATCTATCCGTCAAGGAGGTTTCAATGTCGTTTTGGATGTCCGATTAAAGACAATCCCGTGAGCGTTGCTTTTGAAGGGTCTCTTCCAACGGTAAAGTGGAAAAAAGAATTTTGTCATATTTCGTGCTTGTGCCACCTTTTTTATCTTTGTTGCTCAAGTGGTTCCTGAAAAGAAAGAAATAAAATCAGGAGGTCTCATATGGTGCTTGACTTTGAATAGAAGTTCCATTCTGTCAAGCTTCTGGGTGATATCTTTGATCAGTACTCCCCAAAACAGTGATGTTTCTCCTGAATGTTCTGGATCTTTAATAAGTTCAGACATTTGCTCCTCAATTTACTCTGCTTCTTTCTCCACCTTTTCTTCACATATGTATTTTAGGATTTCCTCGTTCAGTTCTTCATCTGTCATCTGTGAAAAATATGCTCCATAAGTGTCAACCTGAGGATGTAAAGAGATGTCAGATTTTAGGTCTTCATCCTCTGAGGCTGATGTGATTGGCTCAGATAGATCTTCTTCAAACATTTGTGCAAAGCATTCTCTAAGATCTTCATTTTGAGGCTGAAAATCTTCATCCTCATTTGTTGGTGCAATTGGTACTAACAGCTCAGCTTCATCCTCTTCAGAATCTGAATAATAAAAATCAAACAGAGATTTTTTTGGTTCAGGCTCCTGAATTGATACCTATGATTCTTGATACTGCTCAGCCTCGTCCTCTGTTATGATGTCATGATGAATCTCAGGATATTCGAAGGCTTCTTCAGTAGTATTTGAATTTGCTCAGTGAGATATGTGATTCAGGTTATCTGTTAATTGTCTAACTTGATCTGTCATCTTCTGTATAGACGCCGCTTGACTCTCAATTTGTGCATCTAATTGAGCTTCCCGTTCTTCGAGCCAATCTTTGAGCATGTGGATCAACTGATCTTCCTCTGATGGTTCTGATTATTGATGGAAATCATAGATGTATGGTGGATAAGATGGAAAGTAAGATGGTTCTTCATACCATGAAGGATATTGATAGCTCTGCCACCCTGGATGGTAGTTGTATTCGCAATAATCTCTAGGGTGGTTACCATTACATATGTCACATCTCCCCATTGCGTCTTGTTGAGCAAATGTGGTATTGTTTTGTTCTGGCATCCAGTGATAATTGTTGGGCTGGACAACAGGCCTCAGAAAACCGGACTGTTGCTCCCAGATTTGGGGTTGTATCTTCTAGTAAAGCTCGTGATCTCTCAATCTCCCAATAATGTTAAATTTTTCAATCACCTGAAAACAAAAGAAAGAAATAAAAATTACTAATAAAAATGAAGAAAATTAGATACAAGTAAATTAGATAGCATCAAAATTAATAACTCAAGAAAAATAAGTCCCCGGTAACGGCGCCAAAAACTTGACTGGTGCTTACACACACGTATAACGCAAGCGCACGTATCGTTCAAGTAGTATAAAAATATCGATCCCACGAGGACTTAATTCCTACTGTTGTTATTAATTATTGAATCTATTTAGTTAAAAATATCTAATTGAGGGTGAAGAGAATGATTGCTTGATTGATTTGGTTGATTGTAGATTTGCTAAATAAATAAAAAGACAAAAGAAAATACTAAGGAAAATAACAAAAGACACAAAGATCTAGGGTTGTGAATCCTTCTAATATCTTTTAAAAGATGAAGTGATTATTTTATGTTTGTGTAATAAATCGGTTTACTAACCTGGAACACGAAATTATGCAAAAACCTCTGTCGATGGTCAGACACAAATACCCAGCTTAACCCAATTGAACCATATGTCTATGTCAACCAAATTATCTGGATTCATTAAGTTTAAGTTCCAATTATGGCTACCCCCGCCCGACAGGTATATGTCTATCATGTAAGGAAATCTATTAAAGGGTTATCTATCCACATGGAAGATCGTGGGTTATTAAGTCTAAGGCTGAAACCTAAAATCCTTATGTCTAGTTCATTTTAGATTTACCAGATCAATCTTATTGGTGATCAGACAACAAGAAGTATTAAGCTTAAGACTTAATAAGTAAACATTTAAATTACCCAAACTATAAAATAACCCCTTATAAACCGGTGATATTAGAATTCATCACAACCCCAGATAACTAACACATAACTAGGGCTAGTAAAGACTTAAAAGTAAAAGACATAAAGTAAAAAAGCTGAAAAGTAAATTACAATAAAATAAAATGCTAAGCTAAAAGGATCAACTTTTACTATTTACTATTTAGATATCTCCTTTAATATAATATATTAACTTGTGATTATTTAACCAACCAGCCATATAGGCGGTAACCTGATTAAGTCAAATTAAGTCCAACCAGCCATAAAGGAAGAACCAAAATAAACCTGCCATATAGGCGGTAACCTGATTAAGTCAAATTAAGTCCAACCAGCCATAAAGGAAGAACCAAAATAAACCTGCCATATAGGCGGTAAGAAAATTTAATTACCAACCGACCAATCTGGCGGTATCCTTGATTAGTCAGGTTTAAACCAGATTAAGATGAATTACCAACCGACTAATCTGGCGGTATCTTTTTTAAGTCAATATTTTAAATAGTGAATATATTATTTTTAAGGGAGATTAATCTAAATAGTAATAGTAAAAGAATTACCTTTCACCCTAGCTGGGGAAGTTACCTCCTCATGGTGAATAGTAAAAACTGTAAAAAGTAAGAAAGTAAATTATTATTATTACAGAACGTAATTAAAATTATTTACAGAACTAAAAACTAAAAGAAACTAGATAGAAAACTCCTTATTTACATCAGAGAATTCAGAGAGAATGGTACAACTGAAACTGAAATCTCGAGCTCAAGGCTCATTTTCTCAGATTCTGGGCGTCGTGACGCCAAGGCCTTTGGCATCGCTACGCCATCTTCTTTTGGACCTGGCATGCTGAGGTGATGACACGTGGCGATTCTGGATAAGGTGATATGGTGACACGTGGCAAGGTGGTTGGAGCTCAATTATTATGACACGTGGCGGCTTCTGATTGGTCGGCTCAGATTATTATCTGCCACGTGTCAGATAAGGATAAATCAGTCAATAATTGATGCTGACGTGGCGCTGATGTGGCAATTTGACTGTCAGCACCTTAGAATTGCAACACGTGGCACGCTGTGATTGGTTGATGATGACGTGGCAGCCACGTGGCACTTTGACTCGGTCAACTGGTGATGTGGACGATGATGTGGCTGACAGGTGGAGTGACACGTGGGGACATGCGGCGATGGCGACTGTCGGCACCGTAGGATGATGACACGTGGCACGGTGCACGTTAGCAGATCGGTTGTGATGGTGACACGTGTCACGGTGCACGTTAGCAAAGTCAAAATTTCTCAGATTCTAATTTATGGACCCGGCGCACGTTAGCAATGTTCGGCGCATGTTAGGCGTCGCGACGCTAAAAAATTACCAAAATGCCATTTTCGTCCAATTTTTACTGTTTTGGTCCAAATCACTTCCAAAATGTCCTGAAACTTTATTTATCTACAAAATAACACAAAACACATCAAAATATTCACAAAACTCAAGAAACTATTCAAAATATTAGGTTAAATAAGTGGGAAATAGTGATAGATTTACCACTCATCATAGGTACTAGTGCTATCATTTTTACTCACCATTTTCAGGTGTTATAAATTCAACTCATCATTGCACTTTTGAAGACATCCAGAGTAAAACATGGAAGCCACTTCAAGAAGACGAGTCGAAAACATCTATGTGTTTTGCGGTACTAGTGTTGGTGTTAAGCCACAATACGTAGAAGCAGCACAAGAATTGGCTCGAGTCTTAGCTGCAAGGAATATACACTTAGTATATGGCGGAGGCAATCTTGGACTTATGGGGATCGTTTCAAAAGATGTACAGGAGGGAGGCAGTCAAGTTTTGGGAATCATTCCAAAACCCCTAGCGGAGGCAAATCTTATTGGACCATCAAACGGAGAGGAACTGATCGTGCCAGGTATGTCTGAACGATTGGTAGAAATGATTAACTGTGCTGATGCTTTTATTACTTTACCAGGTGGCTTGGGTACATTGAAGGAAATTTTTACATTGTTATCTTGGGCGAACCTGAACATACACCAGAAACCACTTGGACTGGACAAGAAATGATCTTGACTTTGGCCAACAAATCACAACTTGGACAAGACACCAATATGGAACAAAACCTTCATGATTCAAACACATCCTCGACGGACAAAGGCCTTGACTTTGGCCAATAAACCAATGCCAGTCTAGGATCTTAAGTAAGAATCACTCAATGGAAGGAAAAACGCTTAATATTTTATGAGGGTTTTTCGCGTGTAATTGGCAACCAATTAATTATCTTTGTTAAGGTCTCATCATAATACACCCTTAAACATGCATTCTAAACACATAATAAGGCGCGTAAGTAAATAAAATAATAATGATATGCGGATGGATACTTAACACATTATTCCTAGAACAGATCTCTCTATTTCCTCTCTTCCGCTAGCACAAGTATTACTTCTACTCGTTACATGACACTTCTAAAGAAACCTCATTTATATTGAGGTGAATAGGTGAGAAGATAAATACAGAGAGTAAGGAGGTAATAGGCTGGACACGCAGGTCCAATTAATAAATTCTAAATTTATTACAACAATTTCCAAAATTGCCCCACCCATCTAATATCCATCTGATATACATTATTCATGCATCGCAACCATGTATTCACACAAGCATGTTATCAATCATTCTAATCCAATTAATTAATATGAAGATTAATGACCATCCAATGTTCAAACAACGATTTGATTTTGCGCGAGTCAAACTCGTTTTGCGAATAAGTACTTAAAGTACGAATTCTTGAATTAAATTAAACTACAACATTAAATCCAATTTAATTTGTATTTAATACTAACTCATTTATTTAATTCCAAATTAAATATCTACACTTTTTAATGTACCTTTACGACTTAAATTCCAAATCTAATCGTTACGGGTCTCAAAACTCGATTAACATCCAATGTCAATTTAATTTAAAGTCCAATGGGCTTTTAATTAATTTCTAAGGCATGGACTTTTGGTCAATTGGGTCAAACCCAAATACCAAAGCCCATTTAAGGAATCACCCTTATTTGCCAAGAAACCAATTTTGGCCCATTAGGCCCAATTAAAATTAAAGGTTCATTTAAGTCATATTTGGACTTTATGGATATGGTTTTGGGCCCAATTGGATCCAACCAATTTAGCCTGAACCCATCTTGGTACAACCAAGCCCATTAAAGCCCAATTACAACTTTTAAAGCCCAATTTCCAAAATAGGCCGAATTAATTAACTTACAAAATTCTAAATTTCACAATTAATTAATTAAAGTGTATGCCATAATTAATTACCCAAATTAACATTTCCAAAACACAAATTTGTACAATTAATTATGCTCATTAACATCAAAATATGTCCAACACATTTTAATAAAAAATCAAACCCATTTCATGCTTCAATACTCACGGTATTTTGGGGTTATGTATGTCCGATTCGGTTTCAATCCAATTAAATCCATAATCAACATTAAATCAATATTTCCCAAATGATTTTAACTCATCCAATGATCAAAAATAAAAAATACCATGATATTAGGGTTCATTGGTATTCGGCCAAGCCAACCCAATTTGGGGAAAATTGTTCCAAATCAATTTTCATGAAATTGATCACATCCAACTTCAATTAAATATCATTCAAGCATACTCAATCAATTAATTTTAGCAAATCATGCTCAAAATCAATTTACCCAATTTTAACCATAAGTTCAAGTTTGACGCTCAACTTCGCTCTGATACCATTGTTGGGTTTCTACGGTCTAACCGAGATCGATTTAAGAAATGAAACAATATGCGAATACATCAAGGATGTGTGGAATACTCACAATGATAGGTTGAGCGATGCGAGGAACAACAAAACTTCAAGCTTTTCTCCTCCAAGGCTCACGGCAGTAGCTGTTTTGAGCTCCTCAATTTTCGGCCATGGAAGGATCTCAAGCTCCAAGCTTTGTGATGTGTATTCCATGCTCACGACCTTCGCAAGACCCCGAATGTGTGCTAGCACTCCAGAAATTTTTCCGTAAAATTTCCCTTTCATCTCCTTCAAGTCTCGGCAGAAACCAGAAAAAAGGAAGAAGAAATGCCCCTTAGGCGTGAGAGAGGGAAGAGGAAAGAGAGAAGAAAAATGTTAAGTGTGTTGGTTTTTTAGATTTCAAAAATCTAATACACAAATCCACTTTCCAAAAGTCAAAGCATTAAAGCTTTGCCAACTACCACCATCAATCACAATGACAAGTTGTCATATCACTCAAAGTGACTAGATGTCACATCAATTGATTGACAAGTGATTTGACACTTGATGTGACTTATGGATCGCACTTGAATTCGAAATGCGAGTGCGCCCGCAAACACTCTTGGGCTCGGGTTCGCTAATTTCAAATTATTGGAAAATTATGACCCATAGCGTCACTATTTGTACAGATCACGGTGTTGTTGTACAAATTAACTATGTGACAAAGGAGATTGCTCTCTTATCATTTTTGATTAGATCACCAAGATGTATAAATGATAGGAGGTCCCTATGATTTATTCCTGGATTAAGAATGATGTGAGACAGTATCAGCCCACGAATGATAAATCATTAAATATCCCTAGTCAGAAGTATTATCGAGATTGGACATCGATAAATATGTAAAAGACTAGTATTACACTTGTGCGCGTTGTGAGGGCACAACGACATAGTTATCATATATTTGGGTATAAGATACTCATGCAAGTGTAATAGGAGGTTGTGTTTTACCGATGGTACGGGAAACAGCTTCGCTCTGGATAGACCCCATCAGAATTCCATTGGTAGCATGACTATGTGTCTATGGAAGTCCGAAATCAGGGTAGTTGTATTTGGTCTTAACCTGAGACTTGCACCGCTAATACTTGCGACAATCAATATACTTTGGTTGTGGTCGTCCAGGGCTTTAACCGGTTTTTGTCTATGCCTCTTCTGGGTATATCGAGAATCGTAGTGTGTTGGGTGTGATGTCGAGATGGAAGTGTCACTCCAGTCATATGGAGTTGATGATCGCATAGGGATACAAAACTGGTTCTCTAAAAAGGTTACAACCGTCGGGATAATATGACTTGGTCATGATTATCCAATAATAAAGTGACTAGTTGCTTGTAATCTAATATATGCTTCGTACGGGGCATACACTGTACCAGCCCCAGGCCTTGCATGTGATCATCAAATACTGGATCGAAATACGCAATACTACGTATACTACGCCTGATATAGATCCTTATTCTTGTAAGGATATTTCTGGAGAATTGGGTAGGCATGGCGCTTTGCTAGAAGCCAACATAGTCTTATAAATTGGTAAAACGTAGTACGAGGTACTTACGTGTTCGGATTGTCCGACGACCGAATTTACTGCCAATATATCCGGGGATCTCATGGGTCGCTTCCCGAAGATTCACCGATGATGTATAACTCGCACTTTTAATTAATCTGGGATTAATAAGATGAAAGAGAAAATTAATCTGGGATTAATTACATAGATATTTTATCTGGGATAAAATATTAATTAAAGAGAGATAACGATTAATTTTGAATTAATCGATTAATTAATATATTCGATATATTAAACGAAATTAGATTTCGACGCGGAATTAAAATTAGATTTTAATTCGGGCGAACGAATTAATTTAGAATTAATTCGTTAGCGACATGAATAGTGATTTCGCTAGGCATAATCATTTAATTGCGTCGCAATGGAAAATTTGTTAATTTGGAATTAGCGAACCCGAGCTCGAGAGTGTTTGCGAGCGCATTCGCATTTCGAATTCGAGTGCGGCACGCAAGTCACATCAAGCGTCAAATCATTAGTCACATCAAGCGTCAAATCAAATGTCACTTTGAGTGATGTGACAAGTTGTCACTTGATTGAATGATGTGAGTGATGTGAGTTGTTGGAGTTGTTGGAAAGCTTTTGTATTTGACTTTTGGAACGCCAAATATTTGGTAATTTTTTTATTTGTTTTTGAAATTGGATAAAGTGTATTAGATATAATTAAAACACAACAACACATTTTTCTTTTTATTCTCTCTCTTTGCTCACGTTTTTGGAGCAAAATTTCCTCTCTCTCTCGGCCATTTGGCCAATTTCTTCACTGGTTTTTCTGGGAAATGCCGAGAAGATGGGAAGCAAGTGTTTGATTTTAATGGCAAAAATCAAGAGAGCTAGCACTCCGAGAGACATGCGAAGGTGATAGGGAAGTCCACCCATGAGCTTGGAATCATTTGACGAAGCTTCGAGCTTGTTCAAGGAGCAACAATGGCCGAAAACAATGAGCTGTTTCACTGCCACTGCCGAGCAGTCCATGAAGGTAGAAAATAATTTTTTTGCCTCGCGCGTCGCTCAACCGATTGATGTGAGTATTCCACAACTCCGTGATGTATACGCATGTTTATTTCTTGCTTGATAATCGATCCTCGGGGCCGTAGAAACTAAACCAACAATGGTATCAGAGCGATTGAAAAACATGAAATTTGATTCGGGCTTAAAATTTGGGTAAATTGTATTTGAGCATGTTTTAATGAAATTGGATGAATTAGTATGCTTAAATATGTTTTATTGAAGATTGATTGGATCAATTTGTTGAAAAATTGTTTGGAACATTTTTCCCCAAATTGCTTGTGTTGGCCGAATTGGTCATGAACCCTAATTGTCTTGGATTTTAATTTTTGATTCTTTGGATGTGTTGGAAATCAATTGAGAATATTGATTTAATGTTGAATTGAATTTAATTGGATTTAATTTGATTTGGACATAAAATTTCCCCTGGCCGAGAGGAATATAGCATGTATATGTATTTGATTTTTGATGAAATGTGATGGACATGTTTTGTTGTTGTTGAGAATGATTAATTAGGCTAATTGGTGTTTTGGAAATGTTAATTGGGTAATTAATTGTGTTATACACTTTGTGTAATTAAATTGGGAATTTGGAATTTGTAATTTAGTTATTTGGGCCTATTTTGTTAAATTGGGCTTTCAAAGTTGTTATTGGGCTTATTGGGCTTGGTTGTACTAAGTTGGGTTTAGGCAAAATTGGTTGGATCCAATTGGGCCGAAAAACCACCTCCATAAAGCCCAAATGCGACTAATGGACTTTAAAGTTTAATGTGCCTAATGGGCCTAAATTGATTTCTAGGATTATGGGGTAACTCCAGGATTGGAATTTGGTTATTGGGTTCGACCCGAGTTGACCAAAAGTCCACTCCTTAAAGAAATTAATTAAAAGCCCATTGGACTTTAGTAAATTGACGTTGGATGTTAATCGGGCTTTGAGACCCGTAACGATTAAATTTGGAATTTAAATCGTAAAGGTTTATTAATAAAGTGTAATATTTAATTTGGAATTAAATAACAAATTAGTATTAAATACAAATTGAATTGGATTTAATTTTGTAGTTTAATTTAATTCAAGAATTCGTACTTTGAGTACTTATTCGCAAAACGAGTTTGACTCGAGCAAATCAAATCGTTGTTTGAACATTGGATGGTCACTAATTATCAGATTAATTAATTTGATTAGATTGATTGATAACATGCTTGTGTGAATACATAGTTGCGATGCATGAATAGTGTATATCAGATGGATATTAAATGGGTGGGGAATCTTAGAAATTGTTGTAATAAATTTGGAATTTATTAAATTGGACCTGCGTGTCCAGCCTTATTACCTCTTTATTCTTTGTATTCTCTTCTCACCTATTCCCCTCAATGTAAATGAGGTTTCTTTAGAAGTGTAGTGTAACTGGTAGAAGTAATACATGTGCTAGCGGGAGAGAGAAAGAGAGAGATTTGATCTAGGATCAATGTGTAAAGTATCCATCCGCATATCATTATTATTTTAATTATACGCGATTTATTATGTATTAGAATGCATGTTTAAGGGTGTATGATGATGATACCTTAACAAAGATAATAAATTGGTTGCCAATTTGCACGCGAAAAACCCTCACAAAATATTAAGCGTTTTTCCTTCCATTGAGTTATTCTTACTCAAGATCCAAGGCTGGCATTGGCTTGTAGGCCAAAGCCAAGGCCTTTGTCCGTCGAGGATGTGTTTGAATCACGAGAGCTTTGTTCCATATCAGTGTCTTGTCCAAGTTGTGGTTTGTTGGCCAAAGTCAAGACCACTTCTTGTCCATCGACATTGATTACGAAGCTTTCCATGGTCAATGGGTCGCGCTTAACTGGGATCACTAAGTTTGTTGTGCCAAAGCCAAGGCTTAGTTGATTCAGATGAAAAAGGTTAGGTAATACATTGGATGTATTGGCATATATAAGATATATGTTTCGGAATTGGATGTCCCCCTATTGGATCTAGGAATTGGATTGGATCCAATTGATCTTAGAGATCTACCTAGTTAATTATCATGCAATTTGTTGGCCAAAGTCAAGATTGTGTGATATTTAACGGGATCCTAGCCCACTAGGAAACACGGTTTCCCGAGTACTCGATAGAGGGTTAGAGGCTCGCCGAAAAATAGTGGGAGGCAAGAATTGAATTTGCAATATTCGTTTAATTACTTGCCATACGCGCTCAATCAAATATCATTCATCAAATAAATTAAATGTTCGTTGGACTAATATTTAAATCGTTGTTTTAATAAACAGTTGGACTGTATTCAAACTATTCATTTATAGTTGGTTATATAATTGGATTATAGTAATCAATATATTTGATTTAATTAATTCTAGTTGATTAAATAGTTGGACTATAGTAATCATTATAACAAATAGTACCGAAAAATCGTTGATTAAATAGTTGGACTATTAGAATCAAGATAAAATTGAAAGATTGACATTTAAAACCTAATCCTAGGGAAAATTTATTTAAATGGTTAATTTTAAATTGGGAATAATTTCAGGATAGTCGTGGAAACTAATAAGTTACTTTATTTGATAAAATAACATATTACGCCAAAGCCCGGAGTTAAGCAAATATAGAGCATTATCTTTGGAAGATTCATGTGATGATAACTTAAGTGCTTAATCCATTAAGCTTGTCGCAGTAGACTCCTTAATTTCTGAATCAGAACTAAGGATTAGATCCTTAAAGTATGATAAAGAAATTGAAGGATCTTCATAGATCTTTATAGATCTTAGAAGTACTAAATTGCAATTAATAACTTGGAGGGTTAATGACTATTCTCAAGGGACAAAGTCAAAATTTGCAATAAGGCAAGTAGCGCTAGTCGCACCTTATTCGATATTCTAGAAGGCCAAGGCTTGGCCAAAGGCTTCTGGGATATGGAAAAGGGAAAATTCAAAATCATTATAATCTTCTGGAAGATAAAGGACATATCCAAAAATGTCTACCTAAATTGTGGCAAACGGGATCGCGGAAGCGTGACTGCCGTTTGGACAAGGCAGACATGAAGGAATTGAAGACGGGCAAGGCTCTAACTTCAAATATGTTTGTCATAAATATGTTCACAACTAGTATTAAAATTGAATTTTAGATACTTAGTGTGATACATAAATATATACTGTTGTTCAGAATCTGCTATGAGCAGGATACTGACTACAGTTGAGATTTATCTGCGAATTGGAAACGGGACGAAAGTCGCTGTTTTAACCGTAGATACCTAAGTTTAGGAACTACCCTCGGGTATGTACCTAAAATAGGAAACTATTATAATGTAACTAGTTTGACTAGATACATTATCTTTATATCAGTGTTTAACCCGCTGCGGGTGAACCGTTATATTCTAGAACACTAAAGTGTTTTATTATATAAAGATGATATTGAGATAAACACATTAGATGTGAATAACAGAATTTATATTTTGAATATAAATAAATCTCAAACATATACATGACAAACAAACAGCTCAAACTGATTTGATCAGAAGAAACTTAAATGTGGCATTGTTGTCTGGGACACAATTAAACAAGAATCGTATATCCGCACTTTCGAAGAGTGGGTACTAGGACTGATTTGATCCAATCAAATAAAGTCTGCGAATCTAGTTTATTGAGCAATGTGCCTAAAACACCTTTACTTGGTAAAAGTGGAAATGCCACCGATCTGTTAGCCCTAGTTCATAGTGAAGCAAGTGAGCCCATGTCTAGCTAGGCTAGAGGTGGATATGAATATTTCGTGACCTTTACGGATGTGGCATCGCGTTGTGGTTACGTGTTTCCTTTGAAACATAATCGGAACTTTTACAGTTTTCGACGCGAAATAGACAAACAGATCAGCTAAGTATTAAACCGTCACGATAAGATCGTAATGGAAAATACGTAAGCAATAAGTTTCTAATACTTGAAAGAGTAAAGTATTCTTTCAAAGATGACTCCCCCCGGAACACGTCAAAGTGACGGTGTGTCCGAATAGGATAAACCGAATTTTGTTGGACATGATAAGGTTAATCATGAGTCGCTCTGAGCTACCATTTCCTTCAACGGATAAGCATAAACAGTGCAGAACTTATTTAGAATAAGGTTCCATAAAATATGTTTGACAGATTTCATATTAGATATGAATAGGATAGAAACTGAGTTTCTCATTCCTAATAATTTGGGTATGCTAGGCATATGTTTGGATGATACCAAACTAAAACCCAAATTGGATAAGTGTCAATTGTAGGTATCCTAGGATACCAAAGTATAGTATTATACAACTCACTAGAGAACCATTTAATTGTTGCTTGCCATGTGGTTTTCCTAAGAGGAATACCGATATGCAGTGGTAAGTGGGAGGATAGTAAAACTCGATGAAAATCAGAGTAATACTATTCATGGCACCGAATCCTATGGAACACAATAGTTCATCAAGGATGAAACTATACCATAATCTTCGAATACACAAGAACCGCGTATGTCGGAGAGAGTCAGAAAACAACCTGGGGTATGGGTTTCTGATCTCACCTCGAAAAGATGTCAATCTTTTGAGGAATACCAACTGACTACGTATGAGGAAGTGATACAAGGTATTGACTCCCTATTATGACAAAGTGTCATGAGTCCGAAATGGATTCCATGTATATCAACTTAGTTTGGATACTAGTTGATGTACCGTAAGGCATTGGGCCTACTGTACTTTATAAGTCTTCAAGGAAGATATACATGGATGGCAACATACCAACGTACTAAGCTAGGCTTGTAGCGGAAAGGCATCGTTATCAACATTGTGTCGATTACGATTCAATCTTTTACCTGTTGCCACAGTAAATCCATTTGGATAATGCTTGCTAAAGCTGCATGTTTCATTTATGAAATATGTCAGCTTAACGAAAAATCGCTTTCCTGAAAAGGAAACCTTTTGGAGGATATTTACAACATCCTGATGGTTTTTTCGTACATAACTAGCAAACAAGGTTTGCAGGTTATTCAATCCATGTTTGGATTGAAGCAAGCATTGGGTTCTTGGAATTATCGTTTTGATGTAATCATAATAGTTTATGATTTAATTCAAAACGAAATGATTCTTGTGTATATAAGAGCGTTTGTGGGAGTGCATTGACAGTGGCTGTCCTATAAATAATGATAATATATGTCATTTCTTGAAATGATATTCCCAAAATAACTATCGGTGAAAGCTTGGCTTCGAGAAAATTCTGTATAGATTCTTGTGAGAAACAACTTTTATTCTAGGAATAAAGATCTACTGGGATAAATCTAAAAGTTTTTGAAACTCTCCGAGAACTCGTACATTGAAAAATATACGCGACCTGGTGTCTCATACGCGTTGAGCATATGGAGTCACAATCAGGCCAATCCAAGTGATAGTCACTGGATTGAAGTTAAGAACATCCGTTAGTATCTTAGAGATCTAAGGATGTGCCTTAACTATGGAGATGGAGAACTTGAAGTGAGTGGATCACTGTCAAGTTTCCTAACCGATAAAGACAACTAAAAGTCACAAATGGTACTTTACAGTTTGAATAACGGAACAGTGAGCTAGAAATTTTCCAAGCAAGATACTGTTACCGTATAACAATAATGCGGGTTATTGCTACCTGAGGCAGCAATAGAAGCCATTTGGGTCGATTAATAAATCCAATTAGATTAGATATAATTATGTTAGCAGCTGAGCTAGGCTACAACACAGGCTAAAGAATTAATGGTCTCATCAACGATCCAGATACATACTTCGACTATTCATGTGATTCATTCGGATCATACATCGTGGCGATGTGATGATCGTATAAATCGCATCAAACGATAATCATGCAAATCTGCTGACGAAAGCTATTTCTCTGCAGTTTGAGCCAACAGTACATAGTTCGGGTGTCAGACACTCGAGTGACTTGCTATAGGCTAAGTGGGAGATTGTTGGACAATTATGACCCTAGCGTCACTATTTGTACAGATCACGGTGTTGTTGTACAAATTAACTATGTGACAAAGGAGATTGCTCTCTTATCATTTGTGATTAGATCACCAAGATGTATAAATGATAGGAGGTCCCTATGATTTGTTCCTGGATTGAGAATGATATGACAGTATCAGTCCACGAAGGATAAATCATTAAAATATCCCTAGTCAGAGTATTATCGAGATTGGACATCGATAAATACGTAAAAGACTAGTATTACACTTGTGCGCGTTGTGAGGGCACAACGATATAGTTCTCATATATTTGGGTATAAGATACTCATGCAAGTGTAATAGGAGGTTGTGTTTTATCGATGGTACGGGAAACAGCTTCGCTCTGGATAGACCCCCTCGAAATTCCATTGGGTAGTATGACTATGTGTCTATGGAAGTCCGAAATCAGGGTAGGTGTATTTGGTCTTAACCTGAGACTTGCACCGCTAATACTTGCGACAATCAATATACTTTGGTTGTGGTCATCCAGGGCTTTAACCGGTTTTGTGTACGCCTCTTCTGGGTATATCGAGAATAGTAGTATGTTGGGTGTGATGTCGAGACAGAAGTGTCACTCCAGTCATATGGAGTTGATGATCGCGTAGGGATACAGAACTGGTTCTCTAAAAAGGTTGCAACAGTCGGATAATATGACTTGTTCATGATTATCCGATAATAAAGAGACTAGTTGCTTGTAATCCGATATATGCTTCGTACGGGGCAGACACTGTACCAGCCCAAGGCCTTGCATGTGATCATCAAATACTGGATCGAAATACGCAATACTACGTATACTACGCCTGATATAGATCCTTATTCATGTAAGGATATTTCTGGAGAATTGGGTAGGCATGGCGCTTTGCTAGAGGCCAACCTTGTCTTGTAAATCGGTAAAACGTAGTACGAGGTACTTACGTGTTCGGATAGTCCGACGACCGAATTTACTGCCAACATATCCAGGGATCTCATAGGTCGCTTCCCGAAGATTCACCGATGACGTATAACTCGCACTTTTAATTAATCTGGGATTAATAAGATGAGAGAGAAAATTAATCTGGGATTAATTACGGAGATATTTTATCTGGGATAAAATATTAATTCAAGAGAGATAACGATTAATTTTGAATTAATCGATTAATAATACATTCGATATATTAAACGAAATTAGATTTCGACGCGGAATTAAAATTATATTTTAATTCGGGCGAACGAATTAATTTAGAATTAATTCGTTAGCGACGTGAATAGTGATTTCGCTAGGCATAATCATTTAATTACGTCGTAACGGAAAATTCGTTAATTTGGAATTAGCGAACCCGAGCCCGAGTCGTTGAGCGCGATTCGCATTTCGAGCATTCGCATTTCGAATTCGAGTGCGGTACGCAAGTCACATCAAGTGTCAAATCATTAGTCACATCAAGCGTCAAATCAATGTCACTTTGAGTGATGTGACAAGTTGTCACTTGATTGAGTGATGTGAGTGATGTGAGTTGTTGGAGTTGTTGGAAAGCTTTTGTATTTGACTTTTGGAAAGCCAAATATTTGATAAATTTTTTATTTTTGTTTTTTGAAAATGGATAAAGTGTATTAGATACAATTAAAACACAACAACACATTTTTCTTTTCATTCTCTCTCTTTGCTCACGTTTTTAGAGCAAAATTTCCTCTCTCTCTCTCGGCCATTTGGCCAATTTCTTCACTAGTTTTTCTGGGAAATGCCGAGAAGATGGGAAGCAAGTGATTGATTTTTGTGTCAAAAATCAAGAGAGCTAGCACTCCGAGAGACATGCGAAGGTGATAGGGAAGTCCACCCATGAGCTTGGAATCGTTTGACGAAGCTTGGAGCTTGTTCAATGAGCAACAATGGCCGAAAATAGTGAGCTGTTTCTCTGCCACTGCCGAGCAGTCCATGAAGGCAGAAATAATTTTCGTTGCCTCGTGCGTCGCTCAACCGATCGATGTGAGTATTCCGCAACTCCGTGATGTATTCGCATGTTTATTTCTTGCTTGATAATCGATCCTCGGGGCCGTAGAAACTCCAACAATGGTATTAGAGCGATTGAAAAGCATGAAATTTGATTAGGGCTTAAAATTTGGGTAAATTGTATTTGAGCATGTTTTAATGAAATTGGATGAATTAGTATGCTTAAATATGTTTTAATTGACGATTGATTGGATCAATTTGTTGAAAAATTGTTTGGAACATTTTTCCCCAAATTGCTTGTGTTGGCCGAATTGGTAATGAACCCTAATTGTCTTGGATTTTAATTTTTGATTCATTGGATGTGTTGGAAATCAATTGGGAATATTGATTTATTGTTGAATTGAATTTAATTGGATTTAATTTGATTTGGACATAAAATTTCCCCTTGGCCGAGAGCAATACAGCATGTATATGGGTTTGATTTTTGATGAAATGTGTTGGACATGTTTTGTTGTTGTTGAGCACGATTAATTAGGTTAATTGGTGTTTTGGAAATGTTAATTGGGTAATTAATTGTGTTATACACTTTGTGTAATTAAATTGGGAATTTGGAATTTGTAATTTAATTATTTGGGCCTATTTTGTTAAATTGGGCTTTTAAAGTTGTTATTGGGCTTATTGGGCTTGGTTGTACTAAGTTGGGTTTAGGCAAAATTGGTTGGATCCAATTGGGCCCAAAACCGCATCCATAAAGCCCAAATACGACTAATGGACCTTTAAAGTTTAATTGGGCCTAATGGGCCTAAATTGATTTCTGGGCTTATGGGGTTACTCTCGGATTGGACTTTGGTTATTGGGTTCGACCCGAGTTGACCAAAAGTCCACGCCTTAAAGAAATTAATTAAAAGCCCATTGGACTTTAGTAAATTGACGTTGGACGTTAATCGGGCTTTGAGACCCGTAACGATTAAATTTGGAATTTAAATCGTAAAGGTTTATTAATAAAGTGTAATATTTAATTTGGAATTAAATAACAAATTAGGATTAAATACAAATTGAATTGAATTTAATTTTGTAGTTTAATTTAATTTAAGAATTCGTACTTTGAGTACTTATTCGCAAAACGAGTTTGACTCGAGCAAAATCAAATCGTTGTTTGAACATTGGATGGTCACTAATTATCAGATTAATTAATTTGATTAGATTGATTGATAATATGCTTGTGTGAATACATGGTTGCGATGCATGAATAATGTATATCAGATGGATATTAGATGGGTGGGGTAATTTTAGAAATTGTTGTAATAAATTTGGAATTTATTAAATTGGACCTGCGTGTCCAGCCTTATTACCTCTTTATTCTTTGTATCTCTTCTCACCTATTCCCCTCAATGTAAGTGAGGTTTCTTTAGAAGTGTAGTGTAACGGGTAGAAGTAATACATGTGCTAGCGGGAGAGAGAAAGAGAGAGATTTGATCTAGGATCAATGTGTAAAGTATCCATCCACATATCATTATTATTTTAATTATACGCGCTTTATTATGTATTTAGAATGCATTTTTATGGGTGTATGATGATGAGACCTTAACAAAGATAATAAATTGGTTGCCAATTTGCACGCGAAAAACCCTCACAAAATATTAAGCGTTTTTCTTTCCATTGAGTGATTCTTACTCAAGATCCAAGACTGGCATTGGCTTGTTGGCCAAAGTCAAGGCCTTTTTCCGTCGAGGATGTGTTTGAATCACGAGAGCTTTGTTCGATATCAGTGTCTTGTCCAAGTTGTGGTTTGTGGCCAAAGTCAAGACCACTTCTTATCCATCGACATTGATTACGAAGCTTTCCATGGTCAATGGGTCGCGCTTAACTGAGATCACTAAGTTTATTGTGCCAAAGCCAAGGCTTAGTTGATTCAGAGGAAAAAAGGTTAGGTAATACATTGGATGTATTGGCATATATAAGATATATATTTCGGACTTGGATGTCCCCCTACTGGATCTAGGAATTGGATTGGATCCAATTGATCTTAGAGATCTACCTAGTTAATTATCATACAATTTGTTGGCCAAAGTCAAGATTGTGTGATATTTAACTGGATCCTAGCCCACTAGGAAACACGGTTTCCCGAGTACTCGATAGAGGGTTAGAGGCTCGCCGAAAAATAGTGGGAGGCAAGAATTGAATTTGCAATATTCGTTTAATTACTTGCCATACGCGCTCAATCAAATATCATTCATCAAATAAATTAAATGTTAGTTAGACTAATATTTAAATCGTTGTTTTAATAAACAGTTGGACTGTATTCAAACTATTCATTTATAGTTGGTTATATAATTGGATTATAGTAATCAATATATTTGATTTAATTAATTATTGTTGATTAAATAGTTGGACTATAGTAATCATTATAATAAATAGTACCGAAAAATCGTTGATTAAATAGTTGGACTATTAGAATCAAGATAAAATTGAAATATTGACATTTAAAACATAATCCTAGGGAAAATGTATTTAAATGGTTTAATTTTCAAATTGGGAATAATTTCAGGATAGTCCTGGAAACTGATAGGTTACTTTATTTGATAAAATAACATATTAGACCTAAGCCCGGAGTTAAGCTAATAGTAGAGCATGATCTTTGGAAGATTCATGTGATGATAACTTAAGTGCTTAATCCATTAAGCTTGTCGCAGTAGACTCCTTAATTTCTCAATCAGAACTAAGGATTAGATCCTTAAAATATGATAAGGAAATTGAAGGATCTGCATAGATCTTTATAGATCTTAGAAGTACTAAATTGCAATTAATAACTCTTGGAGGGTTAATGACTATTCTCAAGGAGACAAAGTCAAAATTTGCAATAAGGCAAGTAGCTCTAGTCGCACCTTACTTCGTTATTCTAGAAGGCCAAGGCTTGGCCAAAGGCTTATGGGATATGGAAAAGGGCAAAGGCAAAATCATTATTATCTTCTGGGAAGATAAATGACATATCCCAAAATGTCTGCCTAAATTGTGGCAAACGGGATCGCGGAAGCGTGACTGCCGTTTGGACAAGGCAGACATGAAGGAATTGAAGACGGGCGAGGCTCTAACTTCAAATATATTTCTCATAAATATGTTCACAACTAGTATTAAAATTGGATTTTAGATACTTAGTGTGATACATAAATATACACTGTTGTTCAGAATCTGCTATGAGGAGGATACTGACTTCAGTTGATATTTATCTGTGAATTGGAAATGGGACGAAAGTCGCTGTTTTAACCGTAGATACCTAAGTTTAGGAACTACCCTCGGGTATGTACCTAAAAAAGGAAACTATTATAATGTAACTAGTTTGACTAGATACATTATCTTTATATCAGTGTTTAACCCGCTGCGGGTGAACCTTTATATTCTAGATTTTAATTCGGGCGAACGAATTAATTTAGAATTAATTCGTTAGCGACGTGAATAGTGATTTCACTAGGCATAATCATTTAATTGCGTCGCAACGAAAAATTCGTTGATTTGGAATTAGCGAACCCGAGCTCGAGAGTGTTTGCGAGCGCATTCACATTTCGAATTCGAGTGCGGCAAGCAAGTCACATCAAGCGTCAAATCATTAGTAACATCAAGCGTCAAATCAAATGTCACTTTGAGTGATGTGACAAGTTGTCACTTGATTGAGTGATGTGAGTGATGTGAGTTATTGGAGTTGTTGGAAAGCTTTTGTATTTGACTTTTGGAAAGCCAAATATTTGGTAATTTTTTATTTGTTTTTTGAAAATGGATAAAGTGTATTAGATACACTTAAAACACAACAACACATTTTTCTTTTCATTCTCTCTCTTTGCTCACGTTTTTGGAGAAAAATTTCCTCTCTCTCTCTCGGCCATTTGGCCAATTTCTTCACTGGTTTTTCTGGGAAATACCGAGAAGATAGGAAGCAAGTGTTTGATTTTTGTGGCAAAAATCAAGAGAGCTAGCACTCCGAGAGACATGTGAAGGTGATAGGGAAGTCCACCAATGAGCTTGGAATCGTTTGACAAAGCTTGGAACTTGTTCAAGGAGCAACAATGGCCGAAAACAGTGAGCTGTTTCACTGCCACTTCCGAGCAGTCCATGAAGGCAAAAAATAATTTTTGTTGCCTCGCGCGTCGCTCAACCGATCGATGTGAGTATTCCACAACTCCGTGATGTATTTGCATGTTTATTTCATGCTTGATAATCGATCCTCGGGCCGTAGAAACTCCAACACAAATTAACAAATTTTCCGTTGCGACATAATTAAATAATTATGCCTAGCAAGTCTCAGGTTAAGACCAAATACACCTACCCTGATTCGGACTTCCATAGACACATAGTCATACTACCAATGGAATTCCGAGGGGTCTATCCAAAGCGAAGCTGTTTTCCGTACCATCAGAAAAACACAACCTCCTACTACACTTGCATGAGTATCCTATACCCAAATATATGAGAACTATGTCGTTATGCCCTCACAACGCGCAATGTGTAATACTAGTCTTTTCTGCATTATCGATGTCCAATCTCGATAATACTCTGACTAGGGATATTTAATGATTAAACCTTCGTGGATTGATACTGTCTCATATCATCTCAATCCAAGAACTAATCATAAGGACCTCCTATCATTTATACATCTTGGTAATCTAATTACAAATGATAAGAGAGCAATTTCATTTGTCACATAATTAATTTGTACAACAAGACCATGATCTGTACAAATAGTGACGCTATGGGTCATAACTGTCCAACAACCATGTCGTTGACGATACCCCTTCGCTACAAGCCTAGCTTTGTACGTTTGTATGTTGCCATCCATGTCGGTCTTCTTCTTGAAGACCCATTTGCATCCAATTGGCTTTACGCCTTCTGGTGCATCAACCAGTGTCCAAACTTGGTTGGTGTACATGGAATCCATTTCGGACTTCATGGCATCTTGCCATAAACCGAAGTCGATACCTTGTATCGCTTCCTCATACGTAGCCGGTTCGTTATCCTCAATGAGATTAATATCTACATGAGGTGAGATCAGAAACCCATAATAAAGTTCGGTTTCTCCGTTCGGACACACCGTGTAATTGCGGTGTTCCAGGAGGAGTCCATTGTGAAGGAATACCATATTCTTTCAAGTAGTCAAGAAACTCATTGCTCAAGTATTCGCCACCACGGTCCGACCGTAATGTCTTAATACTTTTACCGGTCTATTTTTCTACTTCGTGTCGAAACTCTTTGAATTTCTCAAAAGTTTCCGACTTGTGTCTCATAAGATACACATAACCATAACGCGATGCATCATCCGTAAAGGTTACGAAGTATTCATATCCACCTCTATCCTGGCTAGACATGGGCCCACAAATGTCACTATGAACAAGGGCTAACAGTTCTGTGGCTCGCACATCTTTACCGCTAAAAGGTGACTTAGGCATTTTGCCTAATAAGCAAGATTTGCAGACGTCATATGAATTTGGATAAAATCCATCCAAGTACCCACTATTCGAAAGTGTGGATATGCGAGTCTTGTTTATGTGTCCCAGACGACAATGCCACATATAAGTTTCATCTTTATGACTTACTTTAAGCCTTTTGTTTGTTACATTTTGAGATTGGTTTATATTCAAAATATAAAGACCATTATTTACAACAGCAGTGCAAATTTCTATATCATTTTTATACATAAAACATCCAGTGTTTCGAAATACAAAAGTATACCCACATTGGGTTAACATAGATACAGAAATAATATTCATAGTCAAACTAAGTACATAATAACAGTCTGTTAGTTCAAGTACATGCCCCGAGGGCAGTTCCAAAAAAAAGTTCCAACGGACAAAACAGCGACAGATGTCCCATTTCCAACACGCAGGTCAATCTCTCCTGACGCCAGTTTCTTGCTAATCCGCAGATCCTGCACATCAGTACAAATGTGAGTACCACAACCAGAATCAAAAATCCAATTTTTAAAACTAGAAGTAGTCATGTTTATTTCTATAACAAACATACCTGAGACAGGTGTCTCCTTCTGGAGCGTCTTGTACTCGCGGCAGTCACGTTTCCAGTGACCCCGCTTCCCACACTAGAGGCAAACATCTTGAGATTTGTCCTTAGGCTTCCCAGAAGCCTTTGACGCTTTGCATTTGCCCTTCTTTTCTTCTTCTTCTTGATACCTCCAGTCGCCTTGGGCCCAGCCCTCGGAGTCCGAGATGTAGAAGCGAAGTGCGCCTCGTGCTTATTGCCGTTAAGAAGTTCCTTTTCTACCTCACGCAGCGTGGACATCAGCTCTCCAAGAGTCTGCTCTTGGTTCATCATATTGTAGTTCATGATGAACCCACTCCAAGTGTCAGGGAGAGACTGCAAGATCAAATCTATAGAGGTCTCTATCTCAAAGACAATCCCTATTTGTCCAAGCTGCTCGATATCGGCAATTATATGTGTCACATGATGTTCAACAGATGTATCCTCAGACATCCGAGCGCGGAAGAGCTTCTTCTGTAACTTATATCTTTGTGATCTAAGATTAGATCGGTGCAGATCATTCAACTTCGCCAACATTTTATAGGGATCCAATCCATTGTTCTGTCGACGGAATTGCTGAGTCATAGCAGCAAGCATGATAGATTGAGCAGTTGCGTTGTCATCACTATGTGTCTTCCAAAGATCTAGCTCGAGCAACTGATCAGATCTGGGCTTAGGCCTAAGAGGTCTCTCTATAGTATATAGTAGCCTTTCATATCCAAGGACTATCCTTAGATTCATGTCCCAATCGGAAAAGTTAGTGCCGTTGAAGACATTATCGCCCATGATGATGTCCCAGACACTGTTCTTTCCAGTCATTTTAACTGCAATAATCTAATTATCCAATTAACAATGTAGGGTAGAGTCCAACTGTTACAAGAAAAATAACATTATATTAGTCCAACTAATAAATAATTTTGACGAAATATTTGAAAGCTTGTAAAGCTAAGTATTTGAACGAAATTGCAAATTCAATACTAGCCTCCCACTATTTTTCGACGAGCCTCTAACCCTCTGTGGAGTACTCGGGAAACCCAGTTTCCTAGTGGGCTAGGATCCCGTTAAATAACACACAACCTTGACTTTTGCCAACAAGTTGTATGATATTTAACTAGGTAGATCTCGAAGATCAATTGGATCTCATGCAATTCCTAGATCCGGTAGGTGGACCTCCAAGTCCGAAACATATATACAATATATATGCCAATATATCCAATATATTTTCCTAACCTTTTCCTCTGAATCAACTAAGCCTTGGCTTTGGCACAACAAGCTTAATGATTCCAGTTAAGCGAGAAACATTGACCTTGGAAAGCTTCGTAATCAATGTCGATTGACAAGAAGTGATCTTGACTTTGGCCAACAAATCACAACTTGGACAAGACACCGATATGGAACAAAACTTTCATGATTTAAACACATCCGCAATTGAAAAAGGTCTTGACTTTGGCCAACAAACCAGTGCCAATTTTGGATCTTGAGTAAGAATCACTCAATGGAAGGAAATATCGCTTAATATATTTTGAGGGTTTTTCGCGTAAATTGGCAACCAATTTATTATCTTTGATTAGGTCTCATCATACGCCCTTAAGCATGCATTCTAAAAGCATAATAAGGCGCGAAAGTAAATTAATAACGATATGTGGATGGATATTTAACAACTTGTTCCTAGAACAAATCACTCTATTTCCTCTCCCAGGCTAGCACTATTCTACTTCTACCCAATTACATAATACAATAATAGAAACCTCATTACATTGAGGGGAATTAGGTGAGAAGAGAATACAAATAAATAATGAGAGATAAGGCTAGACACGTAGGTCCAATTTAATAAATTCTAAATTTACAACAATTTCCAAAATTGCCCTTTCCCTTCTAATGTCCATCCGATATACGCTATTCATTCAACACATCCATGTATTCATTCATAGCATGCAATTCAATCAATCTAATCCAATTAATTAATCTTTGAATTATGTGATCATCCAATGTTCAAATAACGATTTGATTTTGCGCGAGTCCAACTCGTTTGAGAATAAGTACTCAAAGTACGAATTCTTGAATTATATCGAACTACTCGTTAAATCTAATTTAATTCGTATTCAATACTAATTCATTTATTTAATTCCAAATTAAATAGCTACACTTTTTAATGTGCTTTAACGACTTAGATTCCAAATCTAATCTAATCGGGTTTCAAACCCCAACTAACATCCAATGTTGTTTAATTAAAGTCCGATGGGCTTTCAATGTATTTCATAAGGCATGGGCTTTGGTCAATATGGGTCAAACCCAATTACCAAGCCCAATTAAGGAATCACCCTCATTTGCCAAGAAACCAATTTCGGCCCATAAGGCCCAATTAAACCTTTAAAGCCCATTTGTTATATTTGGACTTAATGGAATGATTCAGGCCCAATTTGGATCCAATCCAATTGGCCTAAACCAACTTGGCCCAACCAAGCCCATTATGACCAAATACAACAATTACTAGCCCAATTCAAAATCAAGCCCAATTAATCAAATTTTAAAATTCCAAATTTTATAATTCAATTAACCAAAGTGTAATACATCAATTAATTATCTAAATTAATATTTCCAAAATACAAATTTAATTAATTAATTATGTATCCAATTGTTCAACTTATGTCCAACATTTTTGAATCAAAAAATCAAGTCATTACATGCTAGATTGCTCACGGCATTGTAGTGTTATTTTGTCCGATTTCGTTTTTCAATCCGATTGAATTTTAAATCAACATTACCCAATTGTTTCAAGTCATCCAATGATCAAAGAAACAAAAAATACCATGACTATAGGGCCCTACTCGATTCAAAATGCGAGTGGACCCGCAGACACTCTCGGGCTCGGGTTCGCTAATTCCGAATTAACGAACTTCCATCGCGACATAATTAAATCGAATTTAATTAAATAATTATGCCTAACAAAATTACTATTCACGTCGCTAACGAATTAATTCTAAATAACTCGTTTGCCCGAATTAAAATCTAATTTTAATTCCGCGTCGAAATCTAATTTCATTTAATATATCAAACATATTATTTTATCGATTAATTCCAAGTTAATCTTTCTCTCTCTTCAAATAGTACTTTATTCAGATAAAGTCTCTCCGTAATTAATCCCAGATTAATTAAACTCGAATCATAGTGCAAATGATCGGTCCACGACCAATTTGAAGAGGCATATGGAGACCTGCAAATCATATTTTGCTTATTGTGAAGTACAAGGTGTTTTGGTTAGGGTTGGTGAAGAGTGAGGCACAAGTGGAAATCTCTCCATGAGAGATGGTCATTTCAATCAAGCAGCGTGTCAGAAAGCAGTTGTGAAGATGATCATTGATGACGAGCTATATTTTAGCTTTAAAGAGAAAGATGGTTTTCGACATTTCTGTAATGTTGTCGTCCCTCGTTTTGATGTCCATCTCGTAGGACTATAACTAGAGATATCCTATAGCTGTTTGCTGATGAAAAATTTATGTTGAAGAGTATTTTCTCTGCGGGTTATCAGAGAGTTAGTTTGACCACCGACATATGGACGTCAATTCAAAACATTAATTACATGGTTATAACTGGACATTTTATAGACAACGATTAGCAGTTGCATCGGCGAATCCTTAGCTTCTGTCCAATTAACAATCACAAATGAGACATTATCGGAAGGTTAATAGAGTCTTGTTTACAGCACTGGGGTATTGAGTGAGTTTTTACTATAACTGTAGATAACGCCAGTGCCAATGCCATAGCCATACAACAGTTGGTGAGGAAGATGAGGACGTGGATGGGAGATGCATTGGTGCTCAATGGAGAGTATGTGCATATGTGGTGTTGTGCTCACATATTAAATTTAGTTGTGTCTGATGGTCTGAAAGAATTGGATGAAAGCATTATAGCAATTCGAAATGCTGTTAAGTATGTGAGATCTTCTCCATCAAGATTGGAAGCATTTAAATCGGCGGTAGCACTTGGGAGGATTGAGAGCAAGGGCATTGTCATCTTAGATGTTCCTACTAGGTGGAATTCCACCTACTTAATGTTGAATGCTGCATTAGACTTCCGGAAGGCCTGTGATCGAATGATTGATGATGATGGTCACTATGCTCAATATTTTAGAGATGATGAAAATGGGAGCAAAAGGATTGGGCCTCCTACAGATATGGATTGGGAGAAAACTCAATATTTTGCTGATTTTTTGGAGATTTTTTATGATGTAACGAATATGTTCAGTGCCTCATCCACCGTCACATCTTGTTTCACCTACAATAAGATTTGCAAGATTCATACTAGCTTGAAAAACCTGGAGCGTAATGAACATCCTCTTTTTCATGAAATGACCATATCTATGAAGATAAAATTTGATAAATATTGGGAGACCATTGCCAAAATCAATAAATTATTGATTGTGAGTATTATTCTTGATCCACGACGTAAGATGACATTTACCTCTGTTTACTTTGGTATACTTTTTGATAATGATAATGTTAAGATAGAGGAAATGAGAAAGTCTACTAGAGATTTATTGAAAAGATTATATGATATGTATAATGATTGGTATGGAAAAAATGGGTTGTTTGTTGACGGTGATGGATCAAGGGCTGGGGGTGTAACTGGTGTTGGTGGATATGGCTCTAGTGTTGGTATGATACATTCTCAGCTGTTTGTTAGACCGCGAGCACAAGATAGAGTGCTTAAGCGTAATAGAAACGTGCAACATGATGATTCATTTCAAGTTTTTCAGACTAGTCATGTCATTCAACAAGAGGATAGTACTGAGGTTGAAATGTATTTGATGGAACCCTATGAGACTAGTCGTGACCCTAGCTTTAACGTTCTGATGTGGTGGAAAACAAATACTGGTAACTATAAAATTTTGGCTAGGATTGCTCATGATATTTTTGCAATACCGGTATCGACAGTAGCATCTGAATTGACATTTAGTATGGGCGGTCGTGTTCTTGATAGTTTTCGTAGCTCATTAACTTCTGTTATGGTCGAGGCTCTAATATGCACTCAAAATTGGATACGGAATAAGCTTACAATTGACAATACCAATGAAGTGGAAGCCATGCTATTGGAGGCAGAGTACTTCGAAAAGCTTGAGGAAGGTAAAAATACTTATTAATTAGTTTTTTAATTTTTATAGTGAATACCATAAAATTCAAACTTACTAACTTTGAATAAATTTTTTTTTTTTTTTTGTATTTTATTTGAAGAATATCACAAGTTACAATCTGAATCACAATCACTGGATCATGTGGCAACAGAGTTTGAGTCCAATTATCTTGAAGGTACAATTTTGACAAAGTTCTGTTTTTCTTTGATTATTGTTTTGTAATTGGATCTATAGAGAGTAGTTCTTTGAGTGTTGATGGAGTACCGGTTGATACCTATCTCACTAGGTAAATCTCCTGCCAGTAAAATTTGAATGGATGTTACTCCATATGGGTAATATGTAGGTTAGTTATTGAATTTTAAGCTAGGCAATTAAACATGTTAATAATTGGCCATTCATTCATTCTTTTATGTTGATAATTGGCCATCATTATTCTTTTATGTTGGAGCACAGATGTGTGAGCCTAGTAATATAAAACTGAGGTTTTTCTTCGGTATGGACTTACTATCACATTAGGTTCTCATTTCTTTTTATGGCTGTCCAATATTAGTTCTCTGAATGTAATATCTATTAAGTTGATATGTCATTGCTTCCTTTGTGATATCCTTCATAGTATTATGTTGATATTCCTTAATTAGACTACTATTGCTGCTACCTGATTGTATTGGTATATGAGTATGAGGTGAATAAAATGTGAAATGTAAAAAGAGAATGGATGTTGGATATATTTGGTTTTGATAGAAATTTTCATCTTTTGCAGGCCTGATTATGGTGGTCATGACTCATGAGAAAAATTCCATGTTACACTTTTGTTCACTGTTGGATGTTGGTGTGCTGGAAGGGCATTCATTTTCATTTATGTTTTATTGCCATGTCCTATTGTCCTTTCACGTGTGAAAAACTTGAGAGATGAAGAGTAATCTGTAATGTACTACTGTAGTAATGTGTTTTTAAGTTTTATATGTTTTTGAATTTTGATTGCTTGCCTTTATCAAATATTCAAATTCGTTATCAAATCAAACTTATCCGGATCGTTATCGATTTTGGATCCGTTATCAAATTCAGATCTGTTATAAAATTCAGATCCATTATCAAATTCGGATTTGTTATCAAATTCAAATCCATTATCAAATTTCGGATATTGTACCGAATTCGGACCAGTATTTGAATCAAACTGATCTGATCTGAAATCATTCGGATCAGATTAGTTCGATCTAATTCGATCCGATTATTATCGGATCGGATCAGATCGAGTTTGATAAGGTAATCGAGTCCGATCGAATCAAATTTCTCAATGCTTATCGGATCGAATCAGATTCGGTTCGATCCGATCCAAATCCAATAATGCCCATGGCTAGTTATAAAGAGAAGTAATATTAAGTATACAATTATGAGTATTAAAGTGTATTCCATGTTGTTGAGTTGGGCAATAGTCCCATACATGAGTTTGTATTTGAAATGAGATTAGTAGTGAAGATTATAGTCAGAAAGTCAGAGGCTCAAGGGGATAGGTCAGCCTATTATCTGCCGGTAGCATCTTCGAGAGGGGATGTTACATAAGCAAGTCATTATTTGATATTAGATAATATATTTAGGTGAAATATAAATAAATTATAAATATCCGATATCGGATAATTTATTCAGTAAGTTTAAAAATTTTATATTTACGATTTCGCTCGAACCGCGCCTATATTGTGCCTAACTCCAACAATTAGCTCATACTCGACTAAGGTAGCAGTTACCCTATTTGAAATTTGAATTTCATTTATATGAGTCCAGAGTAATTTAGTTTGTATTTAATTGTTTTTAAAAAGAAAATGAAAGAAAAAGTTGTCCAAACTTTTGGATTCCAGTGTGACATTTTTGAATTACTCTCATTAGATTATTTAATTCAAACAGACAGGAGTCCAGCAAAGATTTTGCTGAATTATCCACTTTTCCAAGCTATGAAAATTTGCTTCAAACAAACAATAATGTGAGTTATTAAAATCTCAAAAATGTAATGATGACTTGTGGGAAGATAATAATGAACGTTAAGTCAAGTTATATGGACAATTAACTTTTGAATTTCAAATTCCGAAATTTCGGCTAAATGAACCTAATTCCTCGGTGACTAAAAAAAATGCCAGCATGAAACGTCATAATTACATCACTATTTGAGGCTTCAAATTAGGTTTTTAGAGAAATTTTACAATTACTAATATCCAAAAAAAAATAGCAAGGGAAATGCTAATGAGTGCCCTTGAGACACTCTTTAAGAATTCATTTTATGAAAGTTTTAATAAGAAAAATGGAAAAATAATTAATGTTCTGATAATATTTTGTGTTTTCCATAAAAATGATGTGAAAATTTTCTAAAAATAGATTATTAATAAGTGCCCTTATGACATTCGTTAGCATGACCCAAATAATAACGGGAGATTGCCACCGTTTTTGGTCCTTAAACTTCTTAACTTTTATAGTCTTTATAATGCTCAGTTACCTCCATGTTAAATTGTATATATATTTGTGTCCCCAGGGGTTTGCGGAACAAATTAAAGTTCGAATCTATGGAAGATATAGAGGTTTATAAATCAATTTAGATTTTGCACACCCCTTACTTTTTTAGAAGGAAAAAAATACATAACAGACTGTTGAAAAATAGCATGATCTACTAATTTTGAAACATGATTTTGAGTGAGACTTACTTAGTGAAAGTAAGAGGTCGTGAGTAATTCAGATTCTCCTCATTAAATACTTCGAAAACATATATTTATATGCTCAAAGTAATGTTAGGATAAATAAAAAATTATCTCTCACATGACACAATTTAGTTGGAAAAATAAGAAGAAATTGGACAATCCCCTATCAGAAATAAAACAAAAGTTAAATGAGTTTATATAACACTATTCACGTGTAGTTGAATAAGAAGTGTTGAGATAACGACTCTTTCTATGTATGTCCGTTAATATTCAGCTACATCATGCATTATTGTCAAAGATTTAGATCATACTTTTGACAATGGTGTACCGCCTTTTCAAAAATGGTGAAAAACACCAAAATAACTTTAGGAGCATTAATTGAATTTGTTGGAATAGTGAGCTTGAGTTTCACTATAGATTGAGAGTTCATTTGAGAGCTCAAGCATCCCAAAAATATTAAAGCTTCATGTTAAGAAAAGTTTGATGTGTTAGAGTGAGTTTTTTTTTTTTAACAGTTTAAACATTTGTAAAGTTCTATTTTTATAGTAATAGATTCGGTTTTTCCTCAAAACACTCTATAGTTATCAGAGAATCACAATACGTCCACACATGAGTGCAAATCTCAACCCAAATTTATTCAATTAGTGTGCACCCATACATTATGCGTAAACGAATGATGACTCGCATTAGGCACGATTTCCAACAGACTAAAACTGTTCCAAGCATGCATTGGAAGATACCATATCTAGAATTAATTATCAATCAATTCAAGATTTTATTTTGTGAATTGAATATTGTGTAACTACCATTAAATGAAATTTGGTGGGTCATTTGGTTTTATAAAGTCATTACCTTCTTGTGTAATAAGGACAATTATTAATTTAATTAGAAAATAACCAACATACACGAGAAGCACAAACGAAGCTTTTTCCTCTCCCATCTTGTTTTATGTTCTGATCTAATTCGTTCCAGCGAGAGTTTGCTTAAATAATTTATTTGTGCTCTGAGATTATTCGTTTCTGTTGTATCCTAGGAGACAATCGCATATATCCTAAACAATGATAATAGGAGGTGAATATGATTTAAAGACATTGTCTTTGTTAGAATAATTTGCACAAATAAGAACAATGTTACCGTTCACCAGGAATATACAAATCGAAGTAGGCTTGAGTCGCGGACTAGGTCTCTCTTTAAGACGTTTCGCGGCTCTGCCCGGATTTTGTGCTAGCAGTATGTCAGCCCCGCCGTCTCCAGGATAAAACAAGCCCAGATAAACACTGTCTCAATCGATTTTGCACAAAACTGATTGGTATACTCACACCCAATACTCAACATTTTGCTCGGTATCAAAAAATAAAATAAAACACAAGAAAACAGTATCCGCATGTGATTTTAGATTTAAAAACGATACACTCGACTTGCAAAGGAACAAGGTCAGTTCAAAAATTTTGTTCTTAATTTTTTTTTTTTCACAGCATCATATATTTAGGGAAAAAATTGAACGTATACAAACATGTTGACAATTTTCATCATCAATTTTCTAAACTTTTATAATAACTTACGCTTTAAATTCCAATTTAAAGAAAATCGTTTAAAAAACCAAAAAATTAGTTTCAAGCTTCATGTAACATACAAAACTTAATTGCTGTAATGTGACCAAAACATGTTAAAAATAAAGCTATAATATAACTCTCTAATAAAACAGAACTTGTAACATCTCCATACCAATAAAACTTGTAACTCCACAATTAGTTTTGTAACAAATTTTTCATTGAAAACATATAACTCCCTTTATTCAAATTCAATTTACAACAATCCCCCACTTGAATTTTAATAAAATATTTTCATCGAGCAATATAATATAAGGTCGTGCATAAATAAATGTGTCTTTCGACTTGAACCTGTACATAGTGTTGACGATTCAGATTATACTAGAGTAACTCATAGTTTTGAACTCTATCTCTGACAATGTCACACACACAAACCTTTCAGGGTGTAGTCAAAAGCCCGAGCATTACGGCCATGCTCGTATATCCCAGTATAGTAAATGCTCTAGAAATTTTTGCCTAAAATTTCATAAGAAGCGGCCTCACTTCTACATTTACATAGGTGTGTCTATCAAGAATACTCCTGTAGCTAAGTACTCCATTCTACATAGAGTATAGAACACATTAAGAGTTATTTAACTCATCCTCATATTGCTTCAGGATATCATGATCTTAGAATAGAACTCACAAATAAAGTAATATCATGATTCATCATCACTTCATGACTTTTTATTACCCATTGAACCTATTTCTTGGGATCTCCAGTCTATAAGGTCGGGTTACCATCATAAGTGACTGTCTAATGGCAATAGTCTCATTCTTTTCTAGGTATTGGATACCTTCTCTCTTGCTAGTCATTTCATCAAAGGATCAGCTAAATTATCATCAGTCCGTACATGATCCATTCTTATAGCACCAGAAGAGAGGTATTCTCTAATTGTACTGTGTATCTACAATCTCTTACTGTTATAATAACAGTTCTGAATATTTGTAATAGCCGCGGTACTATCACAATGGATCAAGACAACTGATATCAGTCTCTCCCATAAAGGGTATCTAATAGCAAGCTTCATAATCAAGCTGCTTCTTCACAAGCTGATGCTAGTGGTATCATCTCATACTCAAGGAAATATATCCATTAGTAGCCTTGGAATCATCTGAAAGGGTGTTCCAATTAACATCGCTATGTCCTTCAAGAAAAGCGAAAAACCTCTGATAATTTAATTTTAGGTTCATGGTCCTTTTCAGGTACCTTATAACCTTCTCAATAGCATATCAATGCTTATACTAGGTTTACTAATAAATCTACATAGTAATCCTACGACAAATGCAATGTCAGGTCTAGTGTAATCAAAACATAACATCAGTTACCAATGTTGTTCGCATACTCAGATTATCTAACATTGTCACCAATGTTCTTGAACAACTTTACACTAGAATCATAAGGAATACATGTAAATTTATTTTTAGATTCCATTTTTCTGACCTAGTAATTTGATTCCGAGAATTACACTAGTTTCTTCTAAGTTTTTTTCACTACAGATTTAGAAGACAACATAAACTTCAACAAAATCAACATGCATATAAAAAAAATAAGCATTTCAATATATAAACATTTCACATGTTTTCAAACTTTGAAAAAATATGTTAATCAATTTCAATCACTTTGAAACATAAGTAAAACATTAGAGGTAAAACCCCCACTATTTCCAATTTATCATTGGAGATCGAGCCCCCACTATTTTTTAATATCAAAGAAATTTTTTTCTTCATATAAATATTATTCTCATATAAATAATAAAATTTATATGTTTCTATTAATCTTATACTCAAAGTTCTAGGTTCTCAAACCTTCTATATTTCATAAAATAAAAATTAAATTTCTCATCACCAGATTCAACCGCTATAGTGGTTTGAGAAACCACTCAACATAATATCGTATTTACAGGTTTCATATAACTCGAACCAAGCATAATTATATCAGACATGACGGAAAACAAAAATGCCTACCCACCATCCCTCGAATCCACCAAACATGTTGACCTCATGTCGGGAGAAGACTATGAGGAAGTCTCCAGCAAGAGGTAAGAAAACTGTGATGACCATTTGAGGGATTGGTTTATCGGGAAATAAAAAGGTAGGAGATGGGTGCACTAGCGGGCGTTCGGAAGACTATGATTTGGAGATGAAATCTCCTTTCACTCAGGAGGTCCTGGATGCGGAATTCTCGATGATATACAAGGGTAATACTGACCCAAAGATACACATGGAGAAGGTTATGTTGTTGATGTAGATTCAGGGTATGGTGAGAAAGGCAATTGTAAACCCTTCCCTTTAACCTTGGGAGGACCCGCCATTTTGTTTTTCATGAATATGACAATATGGAGTATCAACAGTTTTTCACAGCTACGAAGGTCCTTTATACGACATTTCCAAGGAACTTACGCTTTCATAATCCTCATCAGGTTGTTAAGGATGATAAAACAACGGGATGATGAGATGTTAATTTTTTTGGACCGATACTGTAATTTGTTATTGGAGGTTGACGCTTATGAGTCCCCCAAAGTACTGGAAAGTTTGAAGGGCTCACTAAAGATTGGGTGATTGTGGTCCTACCATACAATCCATAAGATACAAAACTATACATGATCTTGGGCAGGCCAGAATGTTCGTGTTGTTGGAGGAGGAGGAAAAGGTAGCCCGAGGAGGTAACACTTGGACGAAGAAGGTGTTGGTTTTTGCTAAGGTCCCAAGATCATAAACAAGCATGAAATAAGTGCGAATACAAATCAACGAAGTTGTGGAATACTTACATCGATCGGTTGAGCGACGCAGAAGTCAACACAAATTCAAATTTCTGCCTCTGGATGCATTCGTCAGTGGGCTACTGTTTGCTCCTCAAAATCGACCATGGATCATCTTCGTCAAGCTCCAAGCTTCGTCAAATGATTCCCGGCTCATGGGTGGACGTCCATATCACCTTCGTATGACTTCGTAGTGTGCTAGCACTCCCGATTTTGCCACAAAATCGTGACTCTAAGCTTTCTTTTTTCTCTTGGTTCACGGCAGTTCACTGCCAAACCAGTGAAGAAATTTGCCCCATGGGCGTGTGAGAGAGAGATGAATTTTGGCTGATGGCTAAAGTGTATCTAATACACTTATGTGAATTTCAAATTCATTTCATGTGAATTTGGATTTCAAAAAGTCAAGCAATTAGAGCCAATCAACCTCCATCAACTCACATCACTCATAAATAGTGACTTCCGTCAATCACTCAAAATGAAAGACATCCATCACTTGATTGACCAATGACGTGACGCTAGATGCGACTAGTGATTTGACGCTTGATTTGACTTGCGTGCCGCACTCAAATTCGAAATGCGAATGCGCTCACAAATAATCCCGAGCTCGGGTTCGTTAATTCCAAATTAACGAATTTTCCGTTGCGATGTAATTAAATATAATTTAATTAAATAATCATGCCTAGCATAATTACTATTCACGTCGCTAACGAATTAATTCTAAATTAATTCGTTCGCCCGAATTAAAATCTAATTTTAATTTCGCGTCGAAATCCAATTTCGTTTAATATATCGAATATATTAATTTATCGATTAATTCCAAATTAATCGTTTTTCTCTCTCTAATTGATATTTTACCCAAATAAAATATCTCCGTAATAAATCACAGATTAATTTTCTCTCTTTTCTAATTCATCATAGATTAATTAGAGTGCGAGTCTTACATCATCGGTGAATCTTCGGGAAGCGACCCATGAGATCCCGGATATGTTGGCAGTAAATATAGTCGTCAGACTATCCAAACACGTAAATACCAAGTACTACGTTTTACCGATTTACAAGACAAGGTTGGCTTCTAGTAAAGCGTCATGCCTACCCAATTCTCCAGAAATATCCTTACAGGAATAAAGGATCTGTATCAGGCGTAGTATACGTAGTATTGTGTATTTCTGTCCAGTATCGGATGATCACGTGCTAGGCCTGAGGATGGAATTGTGTCTGCCCCGTTCAAAACACATGTCGGATGTCTGGTAACTAGTCTCTATAATCGGATAAACATGACATTGTCATTTTATCCCGATGACTGCAGTACTTAAGAGTACTAGTACCGTATCATACGTGACCATCATCTCCATATGATTGAAGTGATACTTCCATCTTGACATCACACCCAACACACTACGATTCTCAATATACCCAACATAGGCGTACACAGAACCTGTTAAAGCCCTGGACGACCGCAACCAAAGTATATTGATTATCGCAAGTATTAGCGGTGCAAGTCTCAGGTTAAGACCAAATACACCTACCCTGATTTCGGACTTCCATAGACACATAGTCATACTACCAATGGAATTTCGAGGGGGTCTATCCAGAGCGAAGCTGTTTCCCGTACCATCGGTAAAACACAACCTCCTTTTACACTTGCATGAGTATCCTATACCCAAATATATGAGAACTATGTCATTATGCCCTCACAACGCGCACTAGTGTAATACTAGTCTTTTACGCATTTATCGATGTCCAATCTCGATAATACTCTGACTAGGATATTTAATGATTTATTCTTCGTGGACTGATACTGTCTCATATCATTCTCAATCTAGGAACAAATCATAGGGACCTCCTATCATTTATACATCTAGGTGATCTAATCACAAATGATAAGAGTGCAATCTCCTTTGTCACATAGTTAATTTATACAACAACACCATGATCTGTACAAATAGTGACGCTATGGGTCATAATTGTCCAACAATCTCCCACTTGGCCTATTGCCAGTCACTCGAGTGTCTTACACCCGAACTATGTACGGTTGGCTCAAACTGCTGAGAAAAGGCTTTCGTCAGCGGATTTACATGATTATCATCTGCTGCGATTTATTCGATCATCACATCGCCACGATGTATGATCCGAACGAATCAGATGAATATCAAAGTATTTATCTGGATCGTTGATGAGACCATTAATTCTTTAGCCTGTGCTGACGCCTAGCTCAGCTGCTAACAGAACTATATCTAATCTAATTAGATTATTATCGACCCAGAAGGCTTCTATTGCTGCCTCAGCTGCAGCAATAACCCGCATTTGTTGTTTATTCGGTAACAATATCTTGCTTGGAAGATTTCCAGCTCACTGTTCCGTTATTCAAACTTTTTAGTACCGTTTACGACTTATAGTGGTTTTATCGGTTTATGAAACTTGCAAAAGTGATCCCTGTCACTTCAAGTTCTCATTCTCCATAGTTTAAGACAACATTCTTAGTTCTCTAAGAAACTAACGGATGTTCTTAATATCAATCCAGTGACTATCACTTGGATTGGCCTGATTGTGAATCCATATGCTCAAAGCGTATGAGACACCAGGTAACGTATATTTTTCAATGTACGAGTTCTCGGAGAGTTTTCTCGAAAGCCAAGCTTTCACCGATTGTTATTATGGGAATATCATTTCCAAGAAATGATGTATGTTATCATTATTTATAGGACAACCACTGTCAGTGTGCTCCACTAACCCTCTTATATACACAAGAATCATTTTGTTTTTGAATTAAATCATAAACTATTATGATTACATCAAAACAATAATTCCAAGAACCTATGTTTGCTTCAATCCAAACATGGATCGAATAACTTGCAAACCTTGTTTGCTAGTTTTAGTACGACAAAACCGACAGGATGTTATAAACATCCTCCTAAAGGTTTCCTTTTCAGGAAAGCGATTTTCCCGTTCAGCTGACATATTTCATAAATGAAATACGCAGCTTTAGCAAGCATTATCCAAATGGATTTACCATGGCAACAGGTAAAAGGTTTAATCGTAATCAACATAATGTTGATAATGATACCTTTCCGCTAAAAGCCTAACTTCGTACGTTGGTATGTTGCCTTCCATGTATGTCTTCCTTGAAGACTTATATAGTACCAATAGGCACAATGCCTTGCGGTACATCAACTAGTATCCAAACTTGGTTGATTTACATGGAATCCATTTCGGATCATATCGCACTTTGCCATAATAGGGAGTCGATACCTTGTATCACTTCCTCATACGAAGTCAGTTGGTGTTCTTCATTAAGATTAACAACTTTACGAGGTGAGATCAGAAACCCATACCCTAGGTTATTTTCTGACTCTCTCCGACATACGTGGTTCTTGTGTATTCGAAGATTATTGGAATAGTTTCATCCTTGATGAAATATTTATGTTCCATTAAGATTCGGTGCCTTGGACAATATTACTCAGATTTTCATCGAGTTTTACTATCCTCCCACTTTCCACTGCATATTGGTATTCCTCTTAGGAAAACCACATGGTGAGCAACAATTAAATTGTTCTCTTGTGAGATTGTATAAGTACAATATTTGGTATCCCTAGGATAACCTACAATTGGCACTTATCCAATTTGGGTTTTAGTTTGGTATCATCCAAACATATGCCCAGCATACCCAAATATTCAGGAATGTGAAACCCGGTTTCTCTCCCGTTCATATCTAATATGAAATCTGTCAAATAGATTTTTAATGGAACCTTATTCTAAATAAGTTCTTGCACTGTTTATGCGTATCCGTTTGAAGGAAATGGTAGCTCAGAGCGACTCATGATTAACCTTATCATGTCCAATAAAATTCAGTTTATCCTGTTCGGACACACCGTCAAACTGACGTGTTCCGGGAGGAGTCCTCATTTGAAAGAATACTATACACTTTCAAGTATATTAGAAACTCATTGCTTAAGTATTTTCATCATGGTCTAACCGTGACGGTTTAATACTTTAGCCGATCTGTTTGTCTATTTCGTGTCGAAACTGTAAGTTTCCGATTTGTGTTTCAAAAGAAACACATAACCATAAAGCGATGCCACATCCGTAAAGGTCACGAAATATTCATATCCACCTCTAGCTTAGCTAGATATGGGCCCACTTGCTTCACTATGAACTATGGCTAACAGATATGTGGCTTTTACACTTTTACCAAGTAAATGTGTTTTAGGCATTTTGCCCAATAAACTAGATTCGAAGACTTTATTTGAATTGAATCAAATTAGTCTGAGTACCCACTCTTTAAAAGTATGGATATACGATTCTTGTTTAATTGTGTCCCCGACAACAATGCCACAATTAGTTTCTTCTGATCAAATCAGTTCGATCTATTTGTTTGTCATGTCATACATTTGAGATTTATTTATATTCAAAATATAAATTATGTTATTCACATCTAATGTGTTTATCTCAATATCATCTTTATATAATAAAACAGTTTAGTGTTTTAGAATATAAAGGTTCACCCGCAGCGGGTTAAGCACTGATATAGAGATAATGTATCTAGTCATGCTAGTTACATTATAACAGTTTCCAAATTTAGGTATACACACCCGAGGGTAGTTCCTAAACTTAGGTATCTTCGGTTAAAACAACGACTTTCGTCCCGTTTACAATTCACAGATAAATCTCTATTGAGGTCAGTATCCTGCTCATAGCAGATTCTGAACATCAATATATTATTTATATCACACTAAGTATCTAAAATCCAATTTTAATACTAGTAGTGAATATATTTATGACAAACATATTTGAAGTCAGAGCCTTGCTCGTCTTCAATTCCTTCATGTCTGCTTTGTCCAAACAGCAGTCATGCTTCCGCGATCCTATTTGACACATTTAGGCAGACATTTTGGGATATGTCCTTTATCTTCCTAGAATATTATAATGATTCTGCCTTTGCCCTTTTTCACATTCCAGAAGCCTTTGGCCAAGCCTCGGGTTTCTAGAATATCGAAGTAAGGTGAGCCTAGCGCTACTTGCCAATTGCAAAGTTTTGACTTTGTCTCCTTGAGAATAGTCATTAACTCTCCAAGAGTTATTTATTGCAATTTAGTACTTCTAAAATCTAAAGATAGATTTATGAAGATCTTTCAATTTCAATATCATACTTTAAGGATCAAATCCTTAGTTCTGATTCAGAAATTAAGGAGTCTACTGCGACAAGCTTAATGGATTAAGCACTAAAGTCATCATCACATAATCTTCCAAGATCATGCTCTACTAATGCTTAATTCCGGACTTAGGCCTAATATGTTATTTTATCAAATAAAGTAACTTATTAGTTTCCATGACCATCATGAAATTTTATTCCCATTTTGAAAATTAAACCATTTAAATACATTTTCCATAGGATTATGTTTTAAATGTCAATCTTTCAATTCTATCTTGATTTTAATAGTCCAACTATTTAATCAACGATTTAGGTACTATTTATTATAATGATTACAATAGTCCAACTATTTAATCAACTATAATTTAATAGATTAAAATCAATTATATTGATTACTATAATCCAATTATAAAATCAACTATAAATGAATAGTTTGAATACAGTCCAACTGTTAATTAAAACAACGATTTAAATATTAGTCCAACTAAGATTTAGTTTATTTGACGAATGATATTTGAATGAGCGCGTATGGCAAGTAATTAAACGAATATTGCAAATTCAATTCTTGCCTCCCACTATTTTTCGGCGAGCCTCTAACCATCTGCCGAGTACTCGGGAAATCGTGTTTCCTAGTGGGTTAGGATCCCGTTAAATATCACACAATCTTGACTTTGGCCAACAAATTGTATGATAATTAACTAGGTAGATCTCTAAGATCGATTGGATCCAATCTAATTCCTAGATCCGGTAGGGGACATCCAAGTCCGAAACATATATCTTATATATGCCAATACATCCAATGTATTACCTAACCTTTTTCCTCTGAATCAACTAAGCCTTGGCTTTGGCACAACAAACTTAGTGATCCCAGTTTAGCGCGACCCATTGACCATGGAAAGCTTCGTAATCAATGTCGATGGACAAGAAGTGGTCTTGACTTTGGCCAACAAACCACAACTTGGACAAAACACCAATATGGAACAAAGCCTTCGTGATTCAAACACATCCTCGACGGACAAAGGCCTTGACTTTGTCCAACAAGCCAATGCCAGTCTCGGATCTTGAGTGAGAATCACTCAATGGAAGGAAATATGCTTAATATTTAGCGAGGGTTTTTCGAGTGCAAATTGGCAACCAATTTATTATCTTTATTAAGGTCTGATCATCATACACCCTTAAACATGCATTCTAAACACATAATAAAGCACGTATAAATAAATAATAATGATATGTGGATGGATACTTTACACATTGATCCTAGATCAAATCTCTCAATTTTCTCTCTCCCGCTAGCACATGTATGACTTCTACCCGTTACACTACACTTCTAAAGAAACCTCATTTACATTGAGGAGAGAGGGAATAGGTGAGAAGAGAATACAAAGAATAAAGAGGTATAAGGCTGGACACGCAGGTCCAATTAATAAATTCCAAATTTATTACAACAATTTCTAAAATTACCCCACCCATCTAATATCCATCTGATATACATTATTCATGCATTGCAACCATGTATTCACATAAGCATGTTATCAATCAATCTAATCAAATTAATTAATCTGATAATTAGTGATCATCCAATGTGCAAACAACGATTTGATTTTGTTCGAGTCAAACTCGTTTTGCGAATAAGTACTCAAAGTATATATCTCGAATTAAATTAAACTACATCATTAAATCCAATTTAATATGCATTCAATTCTAATTCGCTATTTAATTCCAAATTAAATACTACACTTTAATTACGAACCTTTACGACCTAAATTCCAAATTTAATCGCTACGGGTCTCAAAGCCCGAATAACGTCCAACATCAATTTAATTAAAGTCCAATGGGCTTTTAATTAATTTCTTAAGGCATGGACTTTTGGTCAACTCGGGTCAAACCGAATAACCAAAATCCAATCCGGGAGTTACCCCATAAGCCCAAAAATCAATTTAGGCCCAATTAAACTTTAAAGGTCCATTAGTCGCATTTGGGCTTTATGGATGTGGTTTTGGGCCCAATTGGATCCAACCAATTTCGCCTAAACCCATCTTGGTACAACCAAGCCCAATAAGCCAAATAACAACACAACAAGCCCAAATCCAATTTAGGCCCAAATAATTAAATTCAAAAAATCCAATTTCCCAATTTAATTACACTAAAGTGTATAACACAATTAATCACCCAAATCAATATTTCCAAAACATTAATTTATACAATTAATCATGCTCAATTACAACAAAACATGTCCAACACATTTCATCAAAAATCAAACCCAATTTTACATGTTAAAGCTCTCGGCAATTTGGGCAATTTGTGTCCGATTCGGTTTCAATCCAATTAAATCCACAATCGACATTAAATCAACATTCCCAAATCGTTTCAAGTCATCCAATGATCAACGAAACAAAAATTACCAAGAATTTAGGGCATACTTGTATTCGGCCAACACCAAAAAATTTGGGCAAAAATGTTCCAAACACAATTTCTTGAAATTAATCCAATCAATCTTCAATTCAATATGATTTAAGCATATTCAAACATCAAATTTAATCAAATCATGCTCAAAATCAATTTACCCAATTTTAAGCCCTAAATCAAATTTCATGCTCAACCTTGCTCTGATACCATTGTTGGTTTTTGCTAAGGTCCCAAGATCATAAACAAGCAGGAAATAAGTGCGAATACAAATCAACAAAGTTGCGGAATACTTACATCGATCGGTTGAGCGACACGGAAGGCAACACAAATTCAAATTTCTGCCTCTGGATGCATTCGGCAGTGGGCTGCTGTTTGCTCCTCAAAATTGGCCATGGATCATCTTCGTCAAGCTCCAAGCTTCGTCAAATGATTCCCGGCTCATTGGTGGACTTCCCTATCACCTTCGTATCACTTCGTAGTGTGCTAGCACTCCCGATTTTGCCACAAAATCGCGACTCTAAGCTTCATTTTTCTCTTGGTTCACAGAAGTTCACTGCCAAACCAATGAAGAAATTTGCCCTATGGGCGTGTGAGAGAGAGAGAGATGAAGTGAGAGAGATGAATTTTGGTTGATGGCTAAAGTGTATCTAATACACTTATGTGAATTTCAAATTCATTTCATGTGAATTTGGCTTTCAAAAAGTCAAGCAATTAAAGCCAATCAACCTTCATCAATTCACATCACTCATGAATAGTGACTTCCGTCAATCACTCAAAATGAAAGACATCCATAACTTGATTGACCAATGACGTGACGCTAGATGCGACTAGCGATTTGACGCTTGATTTGACTTGCGTGCCGCACTCGAATTCGAAATGCGAATGCGCTCGCAAATAATCCCGGGCTCGGGTTCGTTAATTCCAAATTAACGAATTTTCCTTTGCGACGTTATTAAATCTAATTTAATTAAATAAGCAGGCCTAGCATAATTACTATTCACGTCACTAACGAATTAATTCTAAATTAATTCGTTCGCCCGAATTAATCTAATTTTAATTCCGCGTCGAAATCCAATTTCGTTTAATATATCGAATATATTAATTTATCGATTAATTCCAAATTAATCATTTTTCTCTCTCTAATTGATATTTTATCCCAGATAAAATATCTCCGTAATTAATCCTAGATTAATTTTCTCTATCTTCTAATTAATCCCAGATTAATTTAGAGTGCGAGTCATACGTCATCGGTGAATCTTCGAGAAGCGACCCATGAGATCCCCGGATATGTTAGCAGTAAATACGGTCGTCGGACTATCCGAACACGTAAGTACCAAGTACTACGTTTTACCGATTTACAAGACAAGGTTGGCTTCTAGCAAAGCGCCATGCCTACCCAATTCTCCAAAAATATCCTTACAGGAATAAATGATCTGTATCAGGCGTAGTATACATAGTATTGTGTATTTCTGTCCAGTATCAGATGATCACGTGCTAGGCCTGGGGCTGGAATTGTGCCTGCCCCATTCGAAGCACATGTCGGATGTCTGGTAACTAGTCTCTATAATCGGATAAACATGACCTTGTCATTTTATCCCGATGACTGCAGTACTTAAAAGTACTAGTATCGTATCCTATGTGACCATCATCTCCATATGACTGAAGTGATACTTCCGTCTTGACATCACACACCAACACACTGCGATTCTCAATATACCCAGCATACGCGTACACAGAACCTGTTAAAGCCCTGGACGACAGCAACTAAAGTATATTGATTGTCGCAAGTATTAGCGGTGCAAGTCTCAGGTTAAGACCAAATACACCTACCCTGATTTCGGACTTCCATAGACACATAGTCATACTACCAATGGAATTCAGAGGGGGTCTATCCAGAGCGAAGTTGTTTCACGTACCATCGGTAAAACACAACCACCTATTACACTTGCATGAGTATCCTATACCCAAATATATGAGAACTATGCCGTTATGCCCTCACAACGCGCACAAGCGTAATACTAGTCTTTTACGTATTTATCGATGTCCAATCTCGATAATACTCTGACTAGGGATATTTAATGATTTATTCTTCGTGGATTGATACTGTCTCATATCATTCTCAATCCAGGAACAAATCATAGGGACCTTCTATCATTTATACATCTAGGTGATCTAATCACAAATGATAAGAGTGCAATCTCCTTTGTCACATAGTTAATTTGTACAACAACACCATGATCTGTACAAATAGTGACGCTATGGGTCATAATTGTCCAACAGAAGGAAGTAAGAAGAGATGACCACCAAGATAACAGTAGCTGGAGATGCCCAGGTCCAAGGCAAGAATTCATGTATGTATGTATGTTGATATCCTATTTTTACGTATAGCCTAATGATGAGTCTCTTATGCGATCACCTTGTAATATTTGGGAAAGTTGTAAGGTTTAATGCTGAAAGGGAAAGAAACCTAACAAAAATCCAAAAGTCAGAGTTTTGGCCGGACATCATCTATATCTGTTCGGGTATAAACAGTGATGTCCGATGGGATATGTATCACGTTTCCAGCTTTATAAAATGATTCTATCATTTTCCTTCTTTAGCCGATTTTCATAAAACTAAAACATTTTCCTTAAAAAAAAAGATCATTTCCTTATTAGCCAAACCCTACACACTAGATTTTGAGCATCAAAAACACATAATGGGGGGGGGGTGGGGGGGGGGGGGGGGGGACTTTTGGACCTTTTGAGAAGGCTTTGTGTTTCTCGACCTTTGAATAGCAACCATAAACTCTCAATCTCCAATAAGATCCAACGACAAAACCAAGTTTTCAGAGGTGTTCTTAGAGCCAAAATTACACTTAAAAGTAAGACCTGAGGGATTAAACATGTACCTTCCCATTTTATAGTTCATTAAATTGACACCACATATCCGGCCGGACATACATTTGTCACATAGTAAAATCCGGCCATATAAACTAGATACATCCGATCGCGTACTTATTTTCCTGTGGTATATAGGATAGAAACCTATATATAAATTCCACAGTCGATTTCGAATGAACGGTAGTATGGTCTGCACTTGAGAGACAACTCTATGTAGCACTTGGAAACGATTGTGCGTGTCCTTTTACTTACTGCTTAATCAGTTCTGATTATTTTATGTTGTCATTATAATCTCTTTATTATGATGTTATACACAACCTCAACATTTACTTATTTTAAGAACGTGACGTCTAAGTTATTTTGTACATGCATAATTCTGTCTTTATGTCTTTTACAACAAATTCGTCCGAACTTTCATCAAGTCTGGCCAGACATATAATTTCACGATCTATATCCGATCGGCAATGGTTATATCTAGCCAATGAATGATATGTTTAAATTCTCTTTTGAACTATTATTATTGCGCTGTGTGATACATAAATTGTCATTGTACGTACTGCATTTTGAGACATGTGGATCCTCTTTTAAGAGTGGATATTATACTGGCATCTGTAAGAGACCATTCCGAATCCAAATGGATTTAAGGTCGAACCATACGAGGGGTGTGGTGCGACCTTAAATCATTCTCAATGTCTTATAATGGGTTGCAACTCTTTTATTCTCCGGTAAGTCTTCCGTGGAGTAATCTGTACTCTCCACGAGTTGCGAGCTCAATAGTGTAGTGGTCGTCGACGTCATAGGCATAGCGATAAACCCCGCTTTGCTCATACAGATCGTGAAACTATTGAGGATAGAGATTCGGCCCAAAAAATGCCTTATAGTATCCATAGCAAGACTAAGGGTGAATAATCTTTTCATTCTTTTTGCATACCCATTTGAACCCTAATGGCATTACATATCGAGAATCACATTTCTCCAAAAAATTCACAACCAATAGACTCAAACTTCTGCATGACTTATTGTTGGAGTATTAGGTGATGTGTTTTCACCTACCAATTTAAGTATTGATTTGATTAATTTTAGAGATATAATATTAATGATGATGAAAGTCAGCCAAAGAAAAATGCTACAAGCCTTAGAGAGGATTGAGCAACTAATTTCCTATTAAACTCAATATAATCCCAAGAGTGAGAGGAATGAAGGCTAGGAAGAAATCTATAGACTAGTCAGGCTGGAAGAACTCGGAGGAATTCCTCCAGTAGTTTTCATGAAGCAAATGGCATATCCCATCTTGTTGTTTTGAATCTTTCTCATTCTTCCACTCTAGTGAAAGAATGATATCAGCCTCCTCCCGGGAGGGAGGAAGCTAGAGGAATTATTAAGATCTCTGCCACTAACGGCCACCAATTTGGAAATGGTTGGCCTATATCTCATATGACTTTCCAAGAATGCTTTGGAACCACCAATCCAATCACCCATCCTACAATTTATGAAGATGGAATGCATGCAAGAATGGGCTCAGGGGTATTTCTCCAATTTTCAAAAAATAAAATCCTCCACAAATGCAATGTAAGTATCATAGTTCATGTAATCATACAATTAATTCTCACTGGGAGTTTAAAATATTCTGTAAGACATGATCAATAATGACATACTAAAGTTTCCAGAGAAGAATGAGAGTATTCCTCCAATGGCATCTGTTGGTGCAAGAAGAAAACTGAAACAGACAATCAGAGTTCAAATTCCTACATATCCTAAACCATCTCCTGCCATTTCTTTTTGGAGGATACAACCAAGATTTATGGCTCCTCCAATGGTCAGGCCAAGCAACCAATGACATAGAGTAGTGCAAAAGACGTTTATTGAAAAAACTCTCCCAAACCCAGAAGATAAAGCTTCTACATCAAAAGACTGTCGTAAGGAAAAATGAGTCTTTAGCGCAGGATCTTGTGACCGTAAAATCAAAATTTTACAGGAAATCTACTGAGGATCAGGAAACAGTAGGGTGATCGATTGAAATATTGGAGGATAAACTTACAGGAAGTAGCTTTATGGTGGGAGGAATTATCGTTCCTTTTGGTTATGCCACGACAAGCTTGACTCTGCCATTAAACTTTCAGAAAGGAAGTGAGAGGAAATTTACAAGAAAGAATGGTAGGAACTGAAGGGAAAACGCCTTCGTTTGACAGGAGTACGAGAATAGGAAACCACATTATGACATCACACCCAATACACTACGATTCTCAGTATACCCAGAAGAGGTGTACACAGAACCTGTTAAAGCTCTGGATGACCAAAACCAAAGCATACTGATTGTCGCAAGTATTAACGATGTAAGTCTCAGGTTAAGACCAAATACACCTACCCTGATTCGGATTCCCATAGACACATAGTCATACTACCAATGGGATTCTGAGGGGTCTATCCAGAGCGAAGCTATTCCCGTACTATCGGTTAACAGAACCTCCTATCACACTTGCATAAGTATCCAATACTTAAATATATGAGAACTATGCCGTTAAACTTCCATAACACGCACAAGTGCAATACTAGCCTATTTCTCATTATCAATGTCCAGTCTCGATAATACTACGACTAGGGATATTTAATGATCAAATCTTTCGTGGATTAATACTGTCTCATATCTTATTAATCGGGAACTGATCATATGTACTTTTATCATTTATATATCTAAGTAATCCATTTATAAAATGATAAAAGAGCAATTTCTTTGTCACATAGTTAATTTGTACAAAGAACACCATGTCTTTTATAAATAGTGATGTTGTGGGTCATAATTTTCCAACAATCTCCCACTTGGCCTATAGCCAATCTCTCAAGTGTCCAACACTTGAACTATGTACGGGTCACTCATGCTTATGCTGAGATATCGCTTCTGTCAGCGGATTTATATGGTTATTATCTGATGCGATTTATTCAATCATCATATCACCATGATGTATGATCTCACGAATCAGATGAAACCGTTCGAAGTACAAACTTAGATCATTTATGAGACCGTAATTCCTTAGTCTGTGTTGTATCCCAGCTCAGCTGCTAACAGAACTACTCCTAATCCAATTAGGAATTTTGTAGATCCAAAATGCTTCTTTTGATGCCTCAACCGCAGTAATATAATATGATTTTGTTGAATCAGAAATAATATCTTGCTAGGAAGATTTCCAGCTCACTGTTCCATTGTTCAAACAAAATAAGTACCATTAATGCGACTTACAGTCGCCTTTATCGGTTTGGAAACTTACAACGGTGAATCCAGTCACCTCAAGTTCTCCATCTCCATAAATTAAGAAAGCATCCTTAGTTCATCTAAGATACTAAATGATGTTCTTTACATAAATCCAGTGACCATCACCTGGATCTGCCTGATAGTGACTCCAAATGCTCAAAGCATATGAGACATCAGGTCGCGTACATGTCTTTCAATGTACGAGTTCTCGGAGAGTGCCAACAACTTTTAGATATATCCCAATAGATCTTTATTCCTAGAATAAAGGTTGCCTCTCCCAATTTTTTCATGGAGAATTTTAATGAAAGCTAAGCTTTCACCGATTGTAACATGGGAATGTTATTTCCAAGAAATAATAAATCATAAATGTATAGGACAATCAATTTCAGTGTGCTCCCACTAACCTTCTTATATACACAAGAATCATCAATCATTTTGAATAAAACCATATACTATTATGATCTCATCAAAATGTTGGTTCCAAGAACGCAATGCTTGCTTCAATCCATAATGGATCGATTTAACTTGCAAACCTTGTTTGCATATTTTGGCGCTACAAAATCGTCAGGCTGTTATATGTAAACATCCTCCAAATGGTTTTCATTAAGGAAAGCGGTTTTGATGTCCATCTGCCATATTTCATAATCGAAATATGCAACATTAGCAAGCATTATCCGAATAGATTCAATCATGGCAAAGGGTAAAAGGTTTCGTCGTAATCGACACCTTGTTGATGACGATACCCTTTCACTACAAGCCTAGCTTTGTACATTTGTATGTTTCCATCCATGTATGTCTTCACCATGAAGACTCATTTGCTACTAATGGGAACAATGCCTTCTGGTAGATCAATCAATGTCCAAACTTGGTTGGTATACATGGAATCCATTTCGGACTTCATGGCATCTTGGCATAAAGAGGAGTCGATATTTTGTATCGCTTCCTCATACATAGCCGGTTTATATTCCTCAATAAGATTAATATCTACATGAGGTGAGATGAGAAACCCATACCTCTCAGGTTATTTTCTGACCCTCTACGATCTACGCGGTTCTTGTGTATTAGAAGATTATGGTACATGATCATCCCTGATGAACTGTTCGTGTTTTGTTAGGGGATCGGTGTCAGGAACAGTATCACTATAATTTTCATCGAGTTCTACTTTCTTCCCACTTACCACTGCATATAGGAATTCCTTTTTAAGGAAAACCGCATGGAGAGCAACAAATATCTTTGTTCTCTTGTGAGTTGTGGAATTGGTTTCACTAGGATAACCAATTACAAATAGGCACTTATCCGATTTGGATTCTAGTTTGGTACCATCAAAATATATGCCCAGCATTCCCAATTTTCAGGAATGAGAAACCCAGTTTCTTTCCTGTCCATATTTCATATGGGGTCTGTCCAACAGACTTTGTCGGAACCTTATTCAAAATAAGTATATCATTGTTAATACATATCCCCTGAAAGAAATTAGTAGCTCAGTACGACTCATCATTAACCTTACCATGTCCAACAAAGTTAGGTTTCTCCGTTCGGACACACCACTCAAATGAGGTGTTCCGGGAGGAGTCCACTGTGAAAGAATACCATACTCTTTCAAATAATCAAGAAACTTATTGCTTAAGTATTTTCCACCACGGTCCGACCGTAATATTTTAATATTTTTACCGGTCTGTTTTTCTACTTCGTGTCGAAACTCTTTGAATTTATCAAAAGTTTCTGATTTGTGTTTCATAAGATACACATAATCATAACACGATGCAACATTCGTATAGGTTACAAAATATTTATATACACCTTTAGCCTAGCTATACATGGGCCCAGATACGTCACCATGAACGAGGGCTAACAGTTCGGTGGCACATACACCCTTTACCGTTAAAAGGTGTTTTAGGCACTTTGCCTAATAAACAAGATTCACAGACTTCATTTAAAATAGGATCAAATCCGTCCAAGTATCCACTCTTCGAAAGTGTGGATATACGAGTCTTGTTAATGTGTCCCAGATAACAATGCCACAAATAAGACTCATCTGATTTATTCAGTTTGAGCCTTTTATTTGTCATATTATATGTTTGAGATTAATTTATATTCAAAATATAAATATTTTTATTCACATCTAATGTGTATATCTCAATATCATATTTATAAACAAAACAACTAGTGTTCGCGATGGTGTTTTAAGATTATTGAAACTAAAAACATTGAAAACAGACTTGATTTGGTTATTCCGGAAAGATCGAGTATTTTATCATAGTTTAGTTGAGAACTCCGTAAGTCGTGTTTCTGATGGTATTTCACCATTTTTTTTACAGATGTGACTAGGACCTGGAGTGCTCGTGAACCAGGTAAGTAAACCATGCGATGGGAACTTAAATTGGTGATTTCGTGTTTGATTTTATATATATATATATGATTGACATTTTAGGTAAAAAGAGGATTGTTAAGGTATATTCTTGAGGATGAAGTTTGAGATCACGTATGGTTAGGATAATTAACTATCACAGGTATGGATCAACGTTATTGATATGATATGAAGTGCGACATGAAATCAGCTTAATGTTTATGTGTATGTATGGATGTTTGGAAGTGTATGAATCACTACTAATATGTATTCATGTATGTAAATGTATGAGTATGTATAAGCATGTGTATAAGCATATGACTGCGTATTTGTATATGTATGAGATGATTAGATATGTATGATTTGGGTATAAAAGATCGGTAAAGGAAATAAGTTATGACTTCAGAATTTGTAATAGTACTTGTTGATGTGCATCATTGAGATAAGTTTGTTATTGGTTAATATATACGATTTAGAGGTATAGAGGTTGAGTTGGTATAGGCTGAGTCTTTTTTCTGAGTGATGGAAGTTCGTGATTGACTGGATACGTATATGAATGGTGAATGATGATTAATAAGTAAAGAATTTGAGGATTGTAAAGGTCATGGAATCGAAATTTGAAGTAATAAGAATATTTATATGTTTGATATATATATATATATATATATATAAATGTATATGTATGACGATTCAGAATTATTAAGTAATGTTTGTCATTATATGCTTGTGTATGAGAAATCGTGAAATAAGTTTGTGACACGTGATATGTATACATGTGTGTATGTTTAATTGGTTAATAATTTCGTGGGAAAGTAGCAAGTTGGTTAGGAAATCCGTTCGAACGGAATTTATCTCATACCTATTATAAAGTAGGTAATGAGTCTTATACGAGCATTGTATGTGTGAGCCAGCTCATATATATGATGTCTTTATTGTGTGATCCTAGATGCTTTGACTGTTATATATTCTTGAATATATGTGTATGTATGAAAGATCCTGTGATATGTATGGATGGTGTATGTGTGCATGGAATGAAATAATGACATGTAAACCGGTGTGACCATAAGATGCTATAAAATGATTTTGCTAAGTTTGTATTGTATATATGTATATTGTGAAAGAGATACGAATGTTAAGTTATCATAAGGTTCTGGTATTAAAGAAAGTTTGTCAAGAGTTAAAGTTAGTTGGTATTGATATAGAAGATAATTTATTTGAGTTGCCGATTTGATGATATTTCAAAGATGGATAATTGTGATAAAATTATATATGTATGACTTTATGATTCATATGATTGAAATGTATTTGATATTAAATGATGTACTCTATGGTATTCACGATTTGCTTTGTATGCTTTGGATGTTAGCTATTAGTTTAGCGCATATGTAGATATGTAAATATGAAAGTTTGACATGGGTTAAGTATAAGGATAATAAGAAGTTAATAAATTCTGAACTTGTAACAATTTTGTAATTCTGATAAACTGTTGATATGTTTGATTTGTTTGTTTGAAGTTTAGATTTGACTTTTTTTTTATAATAGTATGGTTACTTACTGATTTTCTATAACTCACACCAAATCAGTTCGTTAGTTTTGCAGGTTGGCTACTATATGGATCAACCATTTCAGCTTTGGAAGTTATGCTCGAGACGCGGATCACCCAAGCAGTAGTCACCCTCGCAAGTGTCTTGGGAAAAGTTTAGAAGTTTAAGAAGTTTAGGATATTTGGTTATTGCTCTATTTGTCATGCTGAACGCGCTGTTTGTATATATATATATATAAGTAAATATTTTGATTGTTTATGATGTGGTGGGCACAAAGCCCTTGAGTGTTAATAGATGATGTGGGTGGAACCTTTGGGATATGATTTTGATGAGATTTTTATTGACCTGAGGTCCTTTTATTTGTTTGACGTCTTCTTAGATTCCCTTTGATACTGGACTATGATCCAGGTTGTCAAGTTTTAGGATACATCATGCTGAATTTTCGATAAATTCAGAGGCTTATAGAGATGGGTCAATCCTGTCTCCTTCCTATAGCACCATGCCTCTAGCGGAAACGTATCATATCATAACATAAATGAAATCAAATGTATCTTATTTTAAAAACGTAATTCTTCAGAAATCAATCTTTCCCAAAAACATAAGTATGTCTTAATCAAAGATAAATCTTTTGAGAATATGAGCGAATATCAAATGCATATTATTTAAAATAATTCTCTTGTAAACAAACTTTTCAAAACAGTTATCAATCGTCTAATGTCCGAGTCATGTGCACTGACAGGATAGTGCACGAATAGGACCATATCAACATAGTAGTGGGCCAACCACTTTTCGATGTTTAGGACCCGTAACAAATGCTCCGGCAGAAACATAATCAAAAGTAATAAATCACAAAAACAAGAGTCAAGCGCTGGGAAGAAAACATATCATCAAGCACCTCGACGGAAACATATCGATAAATCATTAAATATGAAAACGTAGATCAACTGTTGAGGAAGAAATATTTCATTAATAAGCATCTCGGAGGGAACATTATGATAGTTAATAAAACATTAAAACATATAACAAACGCCGAGACGGAAACTTGAAAGGGTGTTCAAACAATGTACAATTTCGGAATTCCAACTTTGCTCAAGTTGTGTATTTTGGTCATAACTTCTTACTCTGATATCTGATTGAGGCAATTCTAGTTCCAGATGAAAGAAGATTCAAATATCTACAAATTTAATCTTTACAAGCTTTTATAGTTATGAGGTTTTCAAGGCTGAAATTGATGAAAAATCCAAAGTGTGCTATATGAAATTATTAAAGACAAAGACTAAAACAAAAATCAAAACAAAACAAAAAAGGAAAAAAATATAATAGGTTGGGAATGAAATCCACATTTGAATGGAATGTCATTTCCCATAAATTATTCAATTTTCAAAATGATTTGCAAATTGCATGATGCATGAAGGGTGCTGAGCCCTCTACTATAAATAGAAGTGCTCAACATCTTAGAAACTAGCTTCCTCTATAGAATTCTTTCTGAGATTTTGTGAAGGGTTCCAACTCTTATATGTTTTATTTTTCAAGCTTTGTTTTAATTTATTTTTCTTTGAGTAATAAAATTATGTGTGTTTATATTTAAAGCACGAGTAGCTAATTTCATCATTTTGGGGAAAAAGGTGAAGCTCTTAATATGAAAATATAGATTAATCTTACTTATATTATAATATATGAATTATAATCTAAAGACTAATATTTAATTTAAATATAGATTAATTATTGACAAACTTTGTTACCGCCTATAAATTTGGTTTTATATATTTGGCATAATTGAGTACCTAACTGGACTTGTTATAGACAAACGTTATCACTGTATTTATGACTAGTTTTATATGTTTTGACATAATTAATTCACGAAGTTAATTAACTGGGTAATAATGATAATTTATATATTATAAAAAGTAAAAGTTCTCTAAATTTGAAATATTAATATAGGATCCCTTAGCCCCAATATTTTATTTTTATTGTTGCAGTCCAATTTAAAATTGTCCATCACTTCAAACAATTCAGCCCTTTTATTTTTTTGTCACTTGAGTTATTATTTTATTTTACTAAATCTATTCCCCGTGGATCGACTCTGGACTTACTGGGCTATTTAATTACTTCGACACTCTTATACTTGGGAGTAAAAAACCACTTTGTAAGTGTGTAAAGTTTTGGCGCCGTTGCCAGAGAATATAATTTAGAATATATAACAATAATTCTTTTATATTTTTTATATTTTTTTATTTTCTACATCTCATTTTTTTTTTTTTTGCCGTTGTGTTGATTCAAGATGTCATTATTGATACTAAATAAATTCTGAACCCAGACATCCTACGTATAGACAAACTCTGTACTTGATTCTTCAAGGTTAAAGAAGACAAAAAAACACAATTAAAATAGAACTTGTATTTTGCCAAAGAATTTCTTAAACCATCCTTATCGAGAGATTCTTCCATAATTTTTTTGTGAGAACCTAATTCGAGAAATTAAGACAGCCGAGCGAGAAGTTAAATTGAGATCTGAATTGACAAGAATCATATGACGTTTTTAGGATCTAATCATTATATTTTTTTGCCTATATCATTATCTTTATTTTTATTTTTATTTTTTTCACTTGTTTATTATTTTTTCTTTTTGTGAGTATTGTATTTGCATATTTAAATTTTAGCATATAGTATGCATTTAGGTTGCATGAGACATTAATCTCTATCATCTAGCACTATATTAAATATAGAGTCTTCATCTACTTCACCGTCAATTAAAATGGCGATCTTAATCATCATAGGACACTCAGAGAATTTATGAATCCCACTAGGATAGGATCACTATTTTGCATTGTTTTTCCCCCAGATGCATCACGTTTCAATTTTAAACCACTTGTCATCCAACTTTTACCCATATTCCATGGTTTAGAATCAGAAAATTCGTATAAGCACTTAAGAGAATTCGAAGAGGTATGTTTTTTTCCCTTTTCTTAAAAAAATATAGCTAAAATTTGGCTGCAGAACCTTAGGCCAAGATCCATCAGAATATATGATGATTTGTAAAAGTACTTTCTGAAAAAATTCTTTCCCTCTCATAGGACAAACTCCTTAAAGAGGAGAATCACAACTTTCACGCAAGAGTCAGGGGAAACACTGTACCAATGTTGGGAGAGATTTAAAGAAATGTTAAATATTTTTCCACATCACGTGTTTGAAACATGGAGGCTGGTTTCCTACTTCAATGAAGGTTTAACACCCTAAAGTATACAAGTAGAGGAAATGACGTGTAAAACTACGTCACTCATACTCCCAAACTTACAATTCTGGTTGGAGAAACCATCTAAACTTCAATTAGAGGAATGATAACCAAGCACATTCATCGTAACAACCTCCTTAGGTACACAAGAATTTCCAAAATTCTCAGAATTATGCATCATATGTCCCACCACCTAGGAAAACCCTTGAGGATACCTTGCATGCATTCACTGAGAAACAGAAAGCCATCAATAACCAAAATGTGTAAACATTGATTGATCTGATAGATACTTTTTCTAAAATTACATATGCATTAACGATTCATGAGAAAGAAAAGTTTCCTGCAAAACCACACCAAACCCAAAAAATCATATAAACCCTCACGATGGTAGTTCTAGTAGTCAATATATTGACCAAGTCAAATCTGTTATTACTCTTTGCAGTGGTAAATCCATCCAAACACCCATTCTTGAACCTCATGAAGATTCAACTTCTGAGGGTAAGGAATGAGTTGATGAATCATTATATATCATTGATGATAACGATTTGTCACATGCACATCCATTTCCTCAAGCATTGAAAACAAAGAAATGGATGTTGGACAATTATGACCCATATCATCACTATTTGTACAGAACACTGTGTTGTTGTACAAATTAACTATGTGACAAAGGAAATTGCTCTTTTATCATTTGTGATTGGATCACCTAGATTTATAAATGATAGAAGTCCTTATGATTAGTTCCGGATTGAAATGATATGAGACAGTATCAATCCATAAAGGTTTAATCATTAAATATCCCTAGTCGTAGTATTATCGAGATTGGACATCGATAATGCGTAATAGACTAGTATTGTACTTGTGCGCGTTGTGAGGGCATAACGACATAGTTCTCATATATTTAAGTATTGGATACTTATACAAGTGCGATAGGAGGTTGTGTTTTACCGATGGTATGGAAAACAGCTTCGCTCTCGATAGACCCCGCGGAATCCCATTGGTAGTATGTATATGTGTCTATGGGAGTCCGCTTCAGGGTAGGTGTATTTGGTCTTAACTTGAGACTTGCATCGCTAGTACTTGCGACAATCGGTAAACTTTGGTTTTGGTCGTCCAGGGCTTTAACAGGTTCTGTGTACGCCTCTTCTTGGTTTATTGAGAATCATAGTGTATTAGATGTGATGTCAAGACGGAAGTATCACTTCAGACATATGAAGATGATGATCAAGCAGGGATTCAGAACTGGTTCTCTATTGTGTTGCAACCATCGGGATAATATGACAAGGTCATGATTATCCGATTAAAAGGGACTAGTTGCTTGATATCCGATATGTGCTTCGTACGGGGTAGACACTATTCCAGCCCCAGGCCTTGCACGTGACATCCGATACTGGATCGCAATACGCAATACTATGGTATACTACGCCTAATATAGATCGCATATTCCATTAAGAATATTTCTGGAGAATTGGGTAGGCATGGCGATTTGCTAGAAGCCAACCTTGTCTCGTAAATCGGTAAAAACATAGTACGAGGTACGTACGTGTTCGGATAGTCCGACGATCGGATTTACTGCCAACATATCCAAGGATCTCTTGGGTCGCTTCCCGAAGATTCACCGATGATGTATGATTCGAGCTAAATTAATCTGGGATTAATTGCGGAGAGACTTTATCTTGGATAAAGTACTATTTAAAGAGAGAGAAAGATTAATTTGGAATTAATCGACAAAATAATATATTCGATATATTAAACGAAATTGGATTTCGACGCGGAATTAAAATTAGATTTTAATTCAGGCAAACGAATTGATTTAGAATTAATTCGTTAGCGACGTGAATAGTAATTTCGCTAGGCATAATTATTTAATTACGTCACGACGTAAGTTCGTTAATTCGGAATTAGTGAAACCGAGCCCAGAAGTGTTTGCGGGCCCACTCGTATTTTGAATCAAGTGGGGCCCACAAGTCACATCGTGAGTCACATCACTTGTCACTTTAGTGAAAGATGTCTTATCACCTTTTTGGTGAGTGACATGCAGTCACTAATCATGAAAGATGTGGTTGTGAGCATTTATTGAGATTTTGGAGCCAAAATTTTGGCTTTCACTTTTGTAAAGCATATACCAACTTTGGTAATTGTTTTTTCATTATTGTTTTGGAAACAAATTGAAAAAAAAGGAAAACCTCTCTCATTCTCTCTTTTTGGCCGAATGTAGCAAGCCAAAATACTCTCTCATTTTCTTTCTTTTTCTTGACCGAATTTGAAGGAAGAACTTGAAGAATTTTGTTGCTAAATTTTTCAAAGGGCTAGCACTCTTCGAGGATCATATCAAGGTGTTAGGGAAACCTACTTGAGAGCTTGGAAAATCAAAACAAAGCTTAGAGCTTGTGGACTTCTCTTGGCCGAATCCTTGGAGCTCTTGGAGGAGAATTTTTTTGTTGTTTGACGCATCCAAAAACCGATCATTGTAAGTGTGTTTCCGCCACTCTTCTTTGTTATTTATTCATAATTTTATTCTTATCTTGATCTTGGGATTAAACATAGAAACCCAAACAATGGTATCTATGAGCCAAAATGAGCATGAAATGAATTAGGGTAAAATCAATGTGAGCATGATTTGATAAAATTGATTGATTGAGTATGCTTAAATGTTGATATTATGAGGTTGTATTAGATCAATTTCATGAATTATTGATTGATCAATTTAAGCCCATACATTGGCTTGCCGAATGATATGATGATGTTACCCTAGTGTAGGACACAGAACTTGGGCGACGCATGCTGTTCTAGACTCGGGGCCTAGTTGAGAATACGGAGTAGTCCGCAGGGAACTAAACCGGAGAATAATGGAGTCGCCACCCGGTGTGAACCGGGACAAAGATTTAAGGCCGCACTCACCCCTCGCAAGGGAAGACCTCAAACCATTGGGTTCGGAATGGTCCCTTACTTATGTCGTTGTGATGATATAATTTGTGCACTAAATCAACCGCATCTATCCAATAATCATGTTCAAAGGTCACTTAGATCTAATATGCATTCGCTAACTAAGTCCTAATCTAAGTTTGCATGCTTGAAAGTAAGTCTTTAGACAATAAACACGCAATACCATATATTGAACACATTAAGCCATTAAACCAACAAAATAAATAATTGCTTAAACATGAACATAAACTAAACTAGATATTATGCATAAAGAATAATGAAATAACATGTCTAAATAACACAATCATGCTTCAAAATTAAATAACGAAATAAAATAAACCATGCTTAAATAATAACTAAACATCCTATAAACTACAACATGCTCAAACACAAATTTGGATGGGACAAAACATATGTCTCTTAAGTGGTACGTGGCGTTGTATCCCGAGTACAAACCGCACTACCGTCCATTCGGATTCGGCTACGGAATTTACGTCCGGGTTTCCATCCTATATACCACAAAAGGGAACACATGTCCCGCCCATCCAACAATCAAATCATGCCTCAAACGACTCTCATGCAATTATATATCAAAGTAAAATAAAATAAAGAATAAAGAAGATAGGTAAAAGGTACCCTCAGGTCTAACCTCTTTTGTCGATCTTTGGAAGCGCGTTCCAAGTCCGTTGGAAGGGCGAATGATCCGAAACCTTTCCAAATTGTTTGCTCACTGTTTTCCCTTGTTGTTTTGATGCTTGGGCTGCTCTGTTTTACCTTCGTTTCACCGCCGTTTGGTCGCTGCGTTTCAGGTCGCTGTTTCGGGCGTTTAGTGGACTGTTTTGGGTGATTTTGGTGGCTTAGGGAGGTGCGTTTGTAAAGATTTTTTAGGGAAAATTTTGGGGATTTTTGGGATGGTTTCTAGATGGTTTTAGGGCTGTTTTGATGGGCTAAGGACGCAAGGAACCTGGCCAGAACAGCGGCTAAAACACAGCAGTTCACTGGTGCAGTGAAGCCGTTTTCAGGGGCTGTTTTGGCGCTACTTTGGGGGCTTATGGGCTGCTTTTTGCGGCACTTCAGGGGCTGGGAATAAGGTTTATTTTAGGGTAATTTAGGGCTGTGAATGGTGGTTGGAATTTGGCAAAGGAAGGGTGTGATTGTGGGTCGTGCGTGAATGGTGTTGGTGGATGGTGGTGGATGCGGCAATGGAGGTTTCTTTGCTTCAAGAATGCGGCAATGGGGGGGTCTTGGGGGATGCTTGGGGCGTGCAAGGATGCTTCACAAGATTTTGAATGAGGTATTTGAGCTTGGGTTGTGTATGGGGCAAAGGTCTCTTTTTATAGACAAAGGGAAAAGGCTTTCCTTTTTAGATTAGGAAGGAATCTCCTAATTGATTTCTAATAAGGAATGCATCTCCTAATTAGGATTTGGGATTGGATTCGATTTGGTAATGATTTTATTTGATTTCTTTATTTAGGCAAGGATTTAACAAGATTTAAACATGTGATTAATGTGCAATTACCTAAATAAAGGGCAATGGGGTGAATCATGTCCAATGGGCATAGGTTTGGTTTGACTTGGTTGACTTGGGTATTTGGGCTTGGTTTGGGTTAGGTATGTGGTCTATGGGAGTTTTGGGCCTAAGGTGAGCTTAGAAACGGAGGTATAACAAGCAACCGAAGCGAAACAACTCGGGTAAATCCATCAAAAATTGTATTTTCCATTCCAACGTTCTTTTCCCGCGGCTTTCATGACTAAGAGGGAGTTGTCTCCATATAAGACTCCTCATCGGGTGTTATGCAAAATGCAATGCCTACAGTCGCCCCCACTTTGATGGGACTTGTGCAGTGTGTGACAATGACAATTCTATCAAAGTACGTGCAATGCATTTTTACTTACCTGGCTCGCCAGCTGCCACTTGACTTGCCGTGTTGATTTGAGTTGATGTTGAGGTGCTTCGACCCCTGGTCCATTCCCGAACCGATGATGTCTGTGGTGTGGTGGAGTCCATTCCCGAACTGTCACCGTTGTGGTCCATTCCCGAACCGATCTCCATTCCCGGAGTGTAGCTGTGATGTAGTGTGATGAAGTCCATTCCCGAACTGTCACCGTTGTGGTCCATTCCCGAACCGATCTCCATTCTCGGAGTGTTGTTGTGATATGATGTGATGAAGTCCATTCCCGAACTGTCACCGTTGTGGTCCATTCCCGAACCGATCTCCATTCCCGGAGTGCCATTCTCGGCGTGCTCATTCCCGAGCTGTCCATTCCCGGACTGTCCATTCCCGGACTAAATCTCCATTCTCGGAGTTCCATTCCCGGCGTGCTCATTCCCGAGCGTGCTCATTCCCGAGCTGTCCATTCCCGGACTAAATCTCCATTCCCGGAGTGCCATTCCCGGCGTGCTCGTTCCCGAGCGTGCTCATTCCCGAGCTGTCCATTCCCGGACTGTCCATTCCTGGACCATAATGATCTGACGTAATATGGGCCTCGCCCTTAGAATGCCATTCTCGACAGAAACTGAAACTGATGTGATGTGGGCCTCGCCCCCAGAATGCCATTCTCGGCAGAAACTGAAACTGATGTGATGTAAGTCTCGCCCCCAGAATGCCATTCTCGGCAGAAACTGAAACTGATGTGATGTGGGCCTCGCCCCCAGAATGCCATTCTCGGTAGAAATGAAACTGATGTGATGTGGACCTCGCCCCAGAATGCCATCTCGGTAGAAACTGAGACTGATGTGTGATGTGGGCCTCGCCCCCAGAATGCCATTCTCGGCAGAAACTGAAACTGATGTGATGTGGGCCTGCCCCAGAATGCCATTCTCGACAGAAACTGAAACTGATGTGATGTGGGCCTCGCCCCCAGAATGCCATTCTCGGCAGAAACTGAACTGATGTGATGTAAGTCTCGCCCCCAGAATGCCATTCTCGGTAGAAACTGAAACTGATGTCAATGATTCCACTCAGCGTATTGCAATTCCTCTCACGAGATCATCTCTGATAATTGGATATATTTTCGTCCTCAACGAATGCTTGATGTCGAAGCCAGAGAATCTTCAAAGTACTCGATATGCTCAACTCCGATCGTCTGAATAGGTGATCCAAACTAGACTCCTAGTGTGTGTGTGCCAAGGATCTTTCACAGCTTATTCCTTAAGCAAGCCAACTCGATAATTCGCTTCGGAGAATCGGACCAGTGGGTCTAACCAACCTGAATGTCTTAATCACCTTCTGTGATTACTTCAGCATACTTAACATGATATGGTCTTCTGTATTGCACTCTTGTCTCTTTCTTTTCATTCGGAACTTTTTTTTTTCTTTGCTTTCTCTTCTCTCTTTTTTTTTTCTTTTTTTTTTCTCTTTTCTGACACACCTACCCTTTAAGGTAGCATTTCTCCTCATAGTGGTCCTAATACTCGCCCATGGGTAGCTTCACGCTTATCGGTTATAGGCGGTCTTTTTCTTTTCTTTTCTTGCAGAGACATTTCTGTTATTTCTGACCATATCATGTATCATAGCGTCTGTAATCCAGGGTGGACATCCAGGCAAACGGTCATTCACCGATCCTCTGTCTCTTCAGCTAGTCATCTCATCAACCACTCAGGCTTCCATTGTTGAGATCCCATATTCAGGTGCTTTATGAGTTTAGTCAAGATCAATCTATTCAGCATACCGGCGAAGAACACTTCCAGCACTCGTCGTTTCTAAGGCTTCTACCTATAGCACACAATGTCATTACCGGACATATATCAAATTACCAAAGACTTCTTTCTTTTTTTTTTTTTTTTTTTTTTTTTTTGCAACTCACTCACTCACTCAAAGGAATTCTTCCTTTCTGCTGCCCACACTGTGGGCTTCGCCCCCGGGATCCATCCCCCAAAACTCAAACTCAAAGCGGGTCTCAACCCTCAATTCACCATCTGAACCTTAACACTGATGTGGACCTCAGCCCTGGATTTCTACCCAAACTCAATACAGTGCTTTCGCTGTTCTGATTGGCTCATCTCCGCCGCTTTCACTTTTCTGTCTTTGAAACCTGTGAATACAAAACACAAAACACAAAACACGAAAACAAAAAGAATGCAGTAATGGGTTATATGTATGCATGGATGCATGATTTTTCTTTATCTGTTGGGTTAGGTCTTCTGACCCCACTCAGGCAAAATACAGCTTCAATCTATACATTGATGGGCTCGGTGACTCATTTCCTTCCAAGTCTGACAGTCTCACTGCTCCATTTCCCATTACCTTCTGAACAATGTAGGGCCCTCCCAATTTGGTCTGAACTTTCCCCTCGGGTCTGTTGTGATGGCTTCGACTGCTTGAGTACTAGATCGCCTTTCTTGATCTTGGTGGGCCGCACCTTCTTGTTGAATGCTCGAGCCAGCCTCTTCTGATAAATCTGCATGTGATGCAGGGACTTCATCCTCTTCTCATCCATCAGAGCCAACTGTTCAAACCTTTGCGAGGTCCATTCCTGTTCTGGCAGTTCTGCTTCTGCGAGAGTACCCGCATGGACTGTATCTCCATTTCTACCGGCAGTACCGCTTCCATTCCGTAGACCAAGGAATACGGCGTAGCTCCTGTTGCCGTTCTCACAGATGTTCTGTATCCCCACAAAGCATATGGCAGCTTATCAGCCCAGTCTTTGTAGTTCTCAGTCATCTTTGCCAAGATCGTCTTTATTGTCTTGTTGGCTGCCTCGACTGCCCCATTAGCCTGCGGCCTGTATGGTGAGGACTTGTGATGACCAATTCCGATCTCTGTAGCATTGTCTTGGTCTCTCCCTGAAATTGGACTCCATTGTCCGTGACCACATGGTGTGGGCATACCATACCGGCAAATGAGATTCCGTGCAATAAACTTTGCCATCTGCTTTGCTGTCACATTGCGGAAAGACTCAGCTTCTACCCACTTCGAGAAATAGTCAACTGCCACCACTATAAAGCGGTGCCCATTCGAGGCATTCGGTCGGATTTCCCGATCATGTCAATCCCCCATGCTGAGAAGGGCCATGGCTCTGACAGCCCATGCAATTTTGTGTGCGGCAGATGATTCAAGTTGCGTGTGCTTGGCAGTCATGACAGTGCTTTACCAGTCTTGCGCAATCAGCTTCCATGGTCGACCAATAGAAACCTTGCCTCACAATCTTGCGAGACAAGTTCAGTCCATTCATGTGCGGCCCACATACTCCGGCATGTACCTCGTCCATTACCTTCTGAGCTTCTTCTCTGTTCAAGCATTTCAGCTGAATTCCATTTGCCTGCCTCTTGTAGAGTTCTCCCTTCAAACTCACATACTGAGAAGCTAACTTCTGAATAGCCACTCGGTCCTTTCTGCTTGCTTCCTCTGGGAATTCTCCATGCTCCAAGTACCTCTGTATGTCATAATACCAAGGCTTCCATCACTGACCTCTACTTCCAGTATTCTTTCGATCTCATAGGCTGGCCTACCTGCGGTTGTCAACACAAGCGGTCTCATCACCAGCTTCTCTGGATTTTCCCAAGTCGCGGCCAATGTTGCCAATGCATCTGCCATCTGATTCTCCTCTCTTGGCAAATACTGAAACTTACAGTCAGGGATAGCATGCGTCAGATTCCTGAGGTGGGACAAATAAGGCTTCAGCCGTTCTTCCTTCAATTCCCATTCTCCTTGCATCTGTCGGATTACCAGCATTGAATCTCCGTAGACTTCCACATTTTAGCACTCAAGGCTATCAATGCTGTCAATCCGAAAGCACATGCCTTCATACTCAGCCATGTTATTCGTCACTCCGAAAGTTAGCCTCTTGGCCATAGGCAGGGTTTCTCCCTCAGGGGTTACTATTACACTCCCGATTCCTGCCTTTGCAATTCACTGCTCCATCAAAATACATCTTCCATCCTTGGACGGCTATAGCTTGGATTTCCTCGTCGGGAAACTCAAACTTATACTGATCTCCTTCAACAGGTTGCAACGCTAGGAATTTGGCCACGGCTCGCCCTTTGATTACCTTGGAAGTGAGGATACTCAATGTCAAATTCAGTCAGCAGTACTAACCATCTGCCTATTTTCCAACTAGTGAAGGCACCGAATGCAGGTACTTCAAAGGATTCTCCTTTGCGACCACTTGGATCTTGTAAGACTGGAAATAGTGGCGTAATTTCCTGGACACCCATACTACTGCCAGACAAATCTTCTCCACTTCTGATAGCGAGCTTCGTACGGAAGCAGCTTCTACTGATGAGGTAGTAGATGGCGTGCTCTACTCTGTCTCATCGGCTTGTACCATCATCGCCCCCAGCGCTTCGGGTTCAATAGCCAAATAAAGCACCAAAGGTTGCCCTGTTCGAAGGTCTCAGGACGAGAGGTTTCACCAAATATTCCTTATTCTGTCAAATGCCTCCTAACACTGCTCGTTCCACTTTACTGGCTGGTCTTTCCTCAACAGCTTGAAGATAGGCTCACACACTGACGTCAATTTTGCAATGAACCGACTGATATACTGGATTTTCCAAGGAATGCTCTGACTTCTTTTTTTTTTTTTTTCTAACCCAACGGGTATCCATGATGGCTTTTAAGACACAAGGGTTAACATGATGCATGTATGCATGAGATGCATGAGATGTATGCGATGCATGGAATATATAATTATGAAAAGAAACTTTAAACTACTTGGCCCATTATCATTTTAAAGTATTTAATCACACCATCACGCGCGGTTGCAAACTTGTCCCAGTTGAAAAGGCCCAACAGGTTTACACTTTACAATGATATGGCTAAATGACTTCAAATGATAAAAGGCCCATTCAAAAAGTGGCCCACCGGCATTTTAGAAGCTTTTGGCCCAACTGTCAAAGGACACAAACTTGCCCCAGTTTAAATGGCCCAACAAGTTCACATCTTTTGACAAAAGGTCCAACTGGATCCAAATGACGGCGGTTCCAACAAACATAAAAAATAACTACCGGTTCTTCAAGGCTAAGTTTCACAAGTGGGTTCACGGGGCGCGGACAAAGGCTCTCGTTTGACGAAGGATTACCCACAACTAGGACTCCCCACTCAAGGGTTCAAGCGACCAAGTGAGTGCACCTTTTTTATACCTTACGGTACGTGCCAACGAGTTACGGTGTGTGACTAACTGTCGAATGGATTTCCGTTGTAGATTCCCCAGAGGGAAGGTGGAGCGAGGCTCTCTTAAGTACCCAAGCCCCTTAGGCTCTTATCGCTTGGTGTCAGGAATAAACAACGAGTCCTCCAAACTAGTATGTCACAACGAGCTACAAGTAATGATTTATCTGGGTGCCTTCACAGCTTTTCCCCGAAGGGTAGTGAGTGAAGGAAGACACCCAACCATCACCTAGCTTTAACAAAGCCTTTGATTAACCCCCTCAACCCACTATAGAAATGGTCAACTAATGCACAAATTATACACATCACAAGACATGATTTCGAGGGAGGCTATTCTCTAAATCCCCAGTGGAGTCGCCAGACTGTAGGACACAGAACTTGGGCGACGCATGCTGTTCTAGACCGGGGCCTAGTTGAGAATACGGAGTAGTCTGCGGGGAACTAAACCGGAGAATAATGGAGTCGCCACCCGGTGTGAACCGGGACAAAGATTTAAGGCCGCACTCACCCCTCGCAAGGGAAGACCTCAAACCATTGGGTTCGGAATGGTCCCTTACTTATGTCGTTGTGATGATATAATTTGTGCACTAAATCAACCGCATCTATCCAATAATCATGTTCAAAGGTCACTTAGATCTAATATGCATTCGCTAACTAAGTCCTAATCTAAGTTTGCATGCTTGAAAGTAAGTCTTTAGACAATAAACACGCAATACCATATATTGAACACATAAGCCATTAAACCAACAAAATAAATAATGCTTAAACATGAACATAAACTAAACTAGATATTATGCATAAAGAATAATGAAATAACATGTCTAAATAACACAATCATGCTTCAAAATTAAATAACGAAATTAAAATAAACCATGCTTAAAATAATAACTAAAACCTATAAACTACAACATGCTCAAACACAAATTTGGATGGGACAAAACATATGTCTCTTAAGTGGTACGTGGCGTTGTATCCCGAGTACAAACCGCACTACCGTCCATTCGGATTCGGCTACGGAATTTACGTCCGGGTTTCCATCCTATATACCAAAAAGGGAACACATGTCCCGCCCATCCAACAATCAAATCATGCCTCAAACGACTCTCATGCAATTATATATCAAAGTAAAATAAAATAAAGAATAAAGAAGATAGGTAAAAGGTACCCTCAGGTCTAACCTCTTTTGTCGATCTTTGGAAGCGCGTTCCAAGTCCGTTGGAAGGGCGAATGATCCGAAACCTTTCCAAATTGTTTGCTCACTGTTTTCCCTTGTTGTTTTGATGCTTGGGCTGCTGTTTTACCTTCGTTTCACCGCCGTTTGTCGCTGCGTTTCAGGTCGCTGTTTCGGGCGTTTAGTGGACTGTTTTGGGTGATTTTGTGGCTTAGGGAGGTGCGTTTGTAAAGATTTTTTGGGAAACTTTTTGGGATTTTTGGATGGTTTCTAGATGGTTTTAGGGCTGTTTTGATGGGCTAAGGACGCAAGGAACCTGGCCAGAACAGCGGCTAAAACACAGCAGTTCACTGGTGCAGTGAAGCCGTTTTCAGGGGCTGTTTTGGCGCTACTTTGGGGCTGCTTATGGCTGCTTTTTGCGGCACTTCAGGGGCTGGAAATAAGGTTATTTTAGGGTAATTTAGGTCTGTGAATGGTGGTTGGAAGTTGGCAAAGGAAGGGTGTGATTGTGGGTCGTGCGTGAATGGTGTTGGTGGATGGTGGTGGATGCGGCAATGGAGGTTTCTTTGCTTCAAGAATGCGGCAATGGGGGGTCTTGGGGGAAGCTTGGCGTGCAAGGATGCTTCACAAGATGCTTGAATGAGGTATTTGAGCTTGGGTTGTGTATGGGGCAAAGGTCTCTTTTTATAGACAAAGGGAAAAGGCTTTCCTTTTTAGATTAGGAAGGAATCTCCTAATTGATTTCTAATAAGGGATGCATCTCCTAATTAGGATTTGGGATTGGATTCGATTTGGTAATGATTTTATTTGATTTCTTTTATTTAGGCAAGGATTTAACAAGATTTAAACATGTGATTAATGTGCAATTACCTAAATAAAGGGCAATGGGCGTGAATCATGTCCAATGGGCATAGGTTTGGTTTGACTTGGTTTGACTTGGGTTGACTTGGGTATTTGGGCTTGGTTGGGTTAGGTATGTGGTCTATGGGAGTTTTGGGCCTAAGGTGAGCTTAGAAACGGAGGTATAACAAGCAACCGAAGCGAAACAACTCGGGTAAATCCATCAAAAATTATATTTTCCAACTTTACCCTTCCAACGTTCTTTTCCCGCAGCTTTCATGACTAAGAGGGAGTTGTCTCCATATAAGACTCCTCATCGGGTGTTATGCAAAAATGCAATGCCTACACCTAGGTTCATGGTAATTTTTGTTTTGATGATCATTGGATGACTTGAAACGATTGGAAACGTCGATTTGTAATTCGATCGGATTGAAAAACGAAATCGGACAAAATCCCTTATCATTGCCGTGAACAAGTTAGCATGTAATGGACTTGATTTTTTGATTCAAGAATGTTGGACATTAGTTGAACAATATGATACATGATTAATTAGTTAAATTGTGTTTTGGAAATATTGATTTAGTTAATTAATTGATGTATTACACTTAAGTTAATTAAATTATAAAATTTGGAATTTTAAAATTTAATTAATGGGCTTGATTTTGAATTGGGCTTGGAAATGTTATATTTGGGCATAATGGGCTTGGTTGGGCCAAGTTGGTTTAGGCAAATTGGATTGGATCCAAATTGGGCCTAAATCATTCCATTAAGTTCAAATGTAATAAATGGGTTAAAAGTTTAATTGGGCCTTATGGGCTAAAATTGTTTTCTTGGCAAATGAGGGTGATTCCTTAATTGGGCTTGGTAATTGGGTTTGACCCATATTGACCAAGCCCATGCCTTATGAAATCAATTGAAAGCCCATCAGACTTTAATTAAACGAACATTGGATGTTAGTTGGGCTTTGAGACCCGATAAGATTAGATTTGGAATCTAAGTCGTTAAAGCGCATTAAAAAGTGTAGATATTTAATTTGGAATGAAATAAATGAATTAGTATTGAATACGAATTAAATTAGATTTAACGAGTAGTTCGATATAATTCAAGAATTCGTACTTTGAGTACTTATTCTCAAACGAGTTGGACTCGCGCAAAATCAAATCGTTGTTTGAACATTAGATGATCACATAATTAAAGACTAATTAATTGGATTAGATTGGTTGAATTGCATGCTATGAATGAATATATGGATGTGTTGAATGAATAGCGTATATCGGATGGATATTAGAAGGGAAAGGGAAATTTTAGAAATTGTTGTAAATTTGGAATTTATAAATTGGACCTGCCTGTCCAGCCTTATCTCTCATTACTTCTTTGTATTCTTTTCTCACCTAATTCCTTCAATGTTAATGAGGTTTCTATTATTGTATTATGTAATTGGGTAGAAGTAGAATAGTGCTAGCCGGGGAAAGGAAATGGAGTGATTTGTTCTAGGAACAATCTGTTAAATATCCATCCGCATATCGTTATTAATTTACTTTACGCGCCTTATTATGTGTTTAGAATGCATATTTAAGGGTGTATGATAATGAGACCTTAACAAAGATAATTAATTGGTTGCCAATTACGCGAAAAACCCTCATAAAATATTAAGCGTTTTTCCTTCCATTGAGTGATTCTTACTCAAGATCCAAGACTGGCACTGGTTTGTTGGCCAAAGTCAAGACCTTTGTCTGTCGCGGATGTGTTTGAATCATGAAAGCTTTGTTCCATATTGGTGTCTTGTCCAAGTCGTGATTTGTTGGCCAAAGTCAAGATCACTTCTTGTCCATCGACATTGATTACGAAGCTTTCCAAAGTCAATGGGTTCCGCTTAAGTAGGATCATTAAGTTTGTTGTGCCAAAGCCAAGGCTTAATTGATTCAGAGGAAAAATGTTAGGGAATATATTGGATATATTGGCATACATAAGATATATGTTTCAGACTTGGATGTCCACCTAATGGATCTAGGAATTGGATGGGATCCAATTGATCTTAGAGATCTACCTAGTTAAGTATCATATAATTTGTTGGCCAAAGTCAAGATTGTGTGTTATTTAACGGGATCCTAGCCCACTAGGAAACAAGGTTTCCCGAGTACTCAACAGAGGGTTAGAGGCTCGCCGAAAAATAATGGGAGGCAAGTATTAGATTTGCAATTTCGTTTAGATACTTGACATATGCAGGGATCTCTTGGGTCGCTTCCTAAAGATTCACCGATGACGTATGATTCGAGCTAAATTAATCTGGGATTAATTGCGGAGAGACTTTATCTTGGATAAAGTACTATTTAAAGAGAGAGAAAGATTAATTTGGAATTAATCGACAAAACAATATATTCGATATATTAAACGAAATTGGATTTCGACGCGGAATTAAAATTAGATTTTAATTCAAGCAAACGAATTGATTTAGAATTAATTCGTTAGCGACGTGAATAGTAATTTCGCTAGGCATAATTATTTAATTACGTCACGACGGAAGTTCGTTAATTCGGAATTAGCGAAACCGAGCCCGGAAGTGTTTGCGGGCCCACTCGTATTTTGAATCAAGTGGGGCCCACAAGTCACATCGCGAGTCACATCACTTGTCACTTTAGTGAAAGATGTCTTTTCACCTTTTTGGTGAGTGACATGCAGTCACTATTCATGAAAGAAGTGGTTGTGAGCATTTATCGGGATTTTGGAGCCAAAATTTTGGCTTTGACTTTTGTAAAGCATATACCAACTTTGGTAATTGTTTTGGAAACAAATTGAAAAAAAGGAAAACTTCTCTCATTCTATCTCTTTGGCCGAATGTAGCAAGCCAAAATACTTTCCCATTTTCTTTCTTTTTCTTGACCGAATTTGAAGGAAGAACTTGAAGAATTTTGTTGCAAAATTTTTCAAAGGGCTAGAACTCTTCAAGGATCATATCAAGGTGTTAGGGAAACCTACTTGAGAGCTTGGAAAATCAAAACAAAGCTTGGAGCTTGTGGACTTCTCTTGGCCGAATCCTTGGAGCTCTTGGAGGAGAATTTTTTTGTTGTTTGACGCATCCAAAAGTCGATCATTGTAAGTGTGTTTCCACCACTCTTCTTTGTTATTCATTCATCATTTTATGCTTATCTTGATCTTGGGATTAAACCTAGAAACCCAACAATGGAACCATTCCCTAGAGATATATGAAATATTCAAATAGGTGAAGGTCAATATTCCTTTGTGAACTGCCATCAAACAAATACCATCTTATGCCAAATTTGTGAAAGACTTGTGCACTGTTAAAAGAATACATCAGGTAAGAAAGAAAATTTTTCTAGCCGAATAAGTAAGATCCATTCTCTCAACCAATAATGCATTGAAATACAACAACCATAGTTGTCTAACTATTTCTTGTATTATTGGAAATCATAAAATTGAACATGCATTGCTTGATCTTGGAGCTAGTGTCAATTTTCTTTCATTCTCGATTTACCAAAAACTTAATATCGGTGAGTTAAAACGAACTTCAACTACTCATTTACTTGCAGATGTTGGGATATATGCCCTAGAGCTTCATATAATATAAACGGAATAATATTTTATGAAATAAAATGATGCATTATTCATTTATCAAAGTGTTTGTTTAATATCGCATATTGTCAATTATCTTATTTACTCTAGATAATATCGCATATCTTATCGCATAATATCGCATATGGATTGATCTTAATCCTGAGTTTACTACGAACTCTTGCATGGCAGGCTATGTCCTTTGATTTACAAAGGTGAGATTGGTGTAGCAATCACGACCAATAACTACGTACTCTGGGGACATGGTTTGGTGTGTAGCTGGGAATGTTTTTTATATAGATATGGAGTTCACTCCTTCTTGCTAGAAGTAGATGAGTATATTTCTTAAGGGTTGATTCAGTACTTGAACGATTAGAGCGCTCAAGTCTTTCTATTACGAATAAAAAGATTAACATTCATAATGGTTATGAATAAATCGTTCATTAGAGAATCAATGGTACTTAAGGTAAAAATAGATATAGGGGTATAATAGACTTTTTGACCCGACTCTAATTATGTGATACTGGTGAAGGGTCAATCCGTATGTAATGACTATATCGATGGACACCGACGTGGTTCGACTTAATTTATCTATCTGCGGCAATGGGAATGCAGCTTCGGGTTTTTAGTGGAATAACCCGGGGCGAATAATTCAGAATATTTTGTAGGTCCATTTGGTCCCCGTTCTAGCTCGATATACTATAGCAGATAAAATATAATTAGATAGTCCAATTATATACTCACATATGTAAATATTATTAATATGATTAATAATATTATTTTGTCACACTTGAAACTATATATTAAAGTTTAATATATGGTTTTTATAATAAATGATTATATGAAAACTATTTATTATAAATTTTTAAATTAAATTATATAATAAAAATATTATTTGTATTTCCAAAAATGGTATTTGGAAGCTTTTGGCTTGAAATGGAAGTTACAACTTTTCAATAAGGAATTAAATCAATTTAATTTTGTAACATTCCATTTTATTAATGTGAAATTGAATACAAGATTTGGTGTTACAAGGCTTGGCCGAAAATTTGATGCTTGGAAGGGGAAGGGTTTTGTTAATTTTGGAAATTAATAACCCTAAGTATAAAAAGAAAATATGATTTTCTTTTGCCCAAGCCAAGCATTCTAAACCCTAGCCACGTTTTCTCTTGTTCTTGGATTTCTGAAAAAGAAAAAGTAGAACAAAGAAAAACCAAAAGCAAAAATACTTGTGTGATTTTAATATCTAAAGTGTTTAGGGATTTATTATTGTGAGTCTAGCCCACACTAGGTTTCGTTGGTTGTGAGACATAGCACGAAAGTCCTTTTGGTGTTGAACCAAAATCCATCTTCATCCTCTTGCACTTTGACCAACGGTAGTGAGCATTTTTTTGCTCACTGCCGCATATAGTTTTGGTGTTACGGGGCTCGGTTCATTTTGCTTTCAATCCAGAAATTTTAGGTAACATTAAGGGGTGTTTTGGGGTTGTGTTGGGGCTGATTTTTACAGAAAAATCATACCCAAAACTCAAATGGAACTGAGTCAAATAAGGGCTGATTTGGGAAGTGAGCTGGCGCGTTTCGGGTCCAAAACAGTCCAAAATTCCACTGCTATTCGGGGGCTGTTCCGGGGCTGAAATTTTGTCCAAAACAGAAGTAAAATTTCAATGTTGGTGTTGGTAATTTCCGGTCTTAAGGAGAGAAGGACATAATTTTTTTTCTAAAGTGCTTAACGTGCTTCCGCTGCTAGGAAAGTGGTTCCTACAATCGATAGATTAGTCAAGGTACTGAAAGGAATTATGGAAGATGTTTTATTACAAGTCGATAAATTCATATAGCATGTGGATTTTATATTGGAAACACAACCTATAGGAGATAGTTATAAGTGAATTTTTGTAATACTTGATCGTCCATTTTTAGCAACAGCTAATGCTTTAATTAATTGCAGGAATGGAATCATGAATTTTCCATTTGTCAATATGATGTTGGAGCTTAATGATTTTAACATATGCAAAACCATACGATGAGGACAGTGAAAATGATAGCATGGAATTAATTGAACCAATTTTAGAAGAACATATTCAGGGGAGTTTATCTAGCCCTATGGAAATTTGTATGGTTAATTTTCTTGAATCAATTACACAATTAGATTCGGATATTTCTAAATATTTTCTTGACATGAATTCTACACAGGTACTGGAAGACGATGGAGAGAAATTAAATTTTGAGGAACTAGAAACACTGAAAGAAGAAAAATACGAGAAAACACCTAAATTTTAATTAAGGACCTTGCCAGAAGGATTGAATTATGCATTTCTTGGAGATGAACAAACTTATACTGTGGTAATTTCTTCCTCTCTCACAAGCGATTAAGAAGGTAAATTGTTAATTATGTCGAGAGAACATAAAATGACAATTGGATGAACTCTAAAAGATATAAAATGTAATAATCATTTGATTTGCACCCACATAATACATTTCCAAGATAATACCAGGACATATCGTCCACACCAAAAAAGATTAAACCCTCACATGAAAGAAGTAGTAAAAACATAAGTCCTTATAATTCTCGATGTAGGCATTATCTACCCTATCTCTGATAGTGAGTGGGTAAGTCCTACACAAGTTATGCCAAAAAAATTCTGGAATAACTGTCGTCAAAAATGAAAAAGGAGAATCAATTCCAACTCAAATCCCATCTAATTGGCGTATTTTCATTGCTTATAGAAAACTAAATGACACTACTAGGAAAGATCATTTTCCTTAACCATTTCTCGACCAAAATTTGGAAAGAGTAGCAGGACATCCCCACTATTACTTTCTTGATGATTACTCAGGTTATTATCAAATTCTCATTGCTTTAGAAGACCAGAAAAAGACCACATTCACATATCCATTTGGAACATATGCATTTAGGAAAATGCCATTTGGACTTTGTAATGCACCAGTAACATTCCAACGATGCATGTTAAGCATATTTAGTCACATGGTTGAACATTGTTTAGAGGTCTTTATGGATGATATAACTATTTTTGGGAACTCATTTGATAATGACTAGAATAATTTGGAAAATATTTTGAAAAGATATGAAGAAAAATGACTTGTGTTAAATTGGGAAAAATGTCATTTCATGACTGATTTAGGAATAATTTTAGGTCACGTTGTGTTATCTAAAGGTATTGAGGTTGACAAGACAAACATAGAGCTGATCTCTAAATTTCCACCACAAAAAACAGTCAGGGAAATCCGTTCTTTCTTAGGACATGCAAGATTTTATAGGAGGTTCATTAAAAACTTTAGTACCATAAACATACCATTGCATAACCTCTTAATAAAAAATGCAACATTTGAATGGATAAAAGAATATCAAAAATCATTTGAAAAGATTATTAGTCTTTTAACTTCTACTTCTATCATGCAATCCCCTGATTGGTAATTTCCTTTTGAGCTAATGTGTGATGCCAGTGATTATGCAGTTGGCGCTGTATTAGGACAGAGAAAGGAAAGTAAGCCGTATGTAATTTATTAGGCAAGTAGAAATTTAAATAGTGCACAAATGAATTGTAATATGACTAAAAAGAACTATTTACTGTAATATTTACATTGGATAAATTTCTATCATATTTAATTGGTTCATCAACCGTTGTTTATTGTGATCATGATGCTGTTAGATATTTGATGTCTAAATAGGATGGAAAGCCAAGATTACTACGGTGGATTTTGTTGCTGCAAGAATTCAATCTCACAATCAAGGACGAGAAATGAGCGGAGAATGTAGTTGTAGATCATTTATCGAGACTCACAAATGATTCATCAATTGACACAACTTCTATCAATGACTGTTTGCTGATGATTTTTTATTTTCTGTAAATATAATGTCTTGGTATGCTACTACAAGAAAAATACCCCAAGACTGAAGGCATCAAGAAAAGAAGAAATTTTTTACCGAAGTCAAAAGATTCTACTAGGACGATCCATATCTGTTCAAATATTACCACAATCAGATTTTTCGATGATGCATACCGAACAATGAGATAAGTGGTGTAATTCAGTTTCATCATTCAGAAGCAAGCGCAAGTCACTTCTTGTCTAAAAAATCTGTTGAAAAAAATCTTGCAGTATGGATTTTATTGGCCTACCTTATTTAAAGATACTCATGCTTTCTGCAAAACTTGTGAAAATTGTCAAAAGTTGGGGTCCATTTCTAGAAGAAATATGATGCCTTTAAATCTTATTCTTGTCGTCGAAATCTTGATTGTTAGGGAATAGATTTCATTGATCCATTTCCACTGTCATTTAAATTCTTATACATTTTAGTTGTAGTTGATTACGCCTCAAAATTAGTTGAGGTGATTCCTTTTCGAAACAATGATCACAAAATTTTGATTAAATTTTTAAAAGAAGATATTTTAAGTCGATTTGGAATCCCTCGGATAATTATAAGTGATGGAGGTAACACTTTTGTAACAAATCTTTTGAGTATTTAATGAAAAAATATAAAATTAAACATAAAGTTTCCACCTCCTATCACCCTCAGACAAATCTTCAAGTTGAACTTGAAATTACCTACAAGCGCACAAGCGCACAACAAACAACACTATATACCCAAGATGAGGGTGAATTGGTTAATGGCCTAAATATGAAGAATTAAAAATTCTTGCCAATTTTATTCTACTAAGCTTGTAGCTTTACCAATTATGCCTATTAATCAATTTCTCAATCACAAGCTATGCTAAATAATATGGAAAGATAATATTAAGCTTGCGATAAAATAAAGAGAGAGTTATAGAGATTGACAACGGTGATTTGTAACGACCCGAAATCTCAACTACCATGACCCCATGGAACGAGTATTACATAATATAAATCATGTCTTGATACATATACCCTCATGAAATAATTTTGGTGAACAATCGGGTAAACCTTTTAAAATTCCGATACTAAATTGTATGATGTTTTGCTCCGGACAGCCCAGAGTATTTTGGCCGTAACTTTCTCATACAAACTCTAATTTTTATGAATTTTATATCGTCGGAAAGTGAGATCGAGACCTACAACTTCCGTATTGAACATTTTTCCAAATGCAGCCCAGAAACTGGCGAAAAATGCAAGTAAAAAATCTAGGTGAATAGTGTTCGGAACTATCTAGAGAAATCTCAAGTTTTCTCAAAGTTTCTACATATTTCATCAAAGTTGAAAATTACAAGTGGCCCCTAGTATAAAAAATGGATACTATTCTCATATCTCAAAAATTAAATTTTGTTGAGAAAGAGAGAAGAAGAAAAAGAATAGGGAAAGAAAGAAGAAGAGAAATGAAATAAAAAAAAGGGTTTGATAACCTACAAGCTTGGAAAATTAAAGAAGAATCAAGCAAGCTAAGGTATGGGAACCTTGACCCAAAACTTAGTTTGTTGTATTTTGAAAGCATGATGATAGAATATAGATGTTGGCATGATAAGGGTTGCATATTGTTGTTAATAAGTAAAAGAAGTGATTGTTGAATTAAGTACCCAAATATGGGAGTTTTAAAGTTTTAATTAGAAACATGGATAATGAATTATTTGAGGATAATAATTTGATGTAGAATATGTGAATTTGAAGTTCAATAAGTTGGGTTGTGCAAAAAGTTTGTTATGGAAGTGTTTGTGGTGCTTTTGGTGTTAGATGGACTTTGAAAACAAGCACAAAATTATGGAAAACAGGCCGGCATCAGGACGCGCAAGGGCCCGTGTCGCGGCGCTTGATGGGGATTTTTGCAGAATTCACTTCTAGTTTGTTTGCGTCGCGACGCACAAAGACTTGAGTTGCGACGCGAACTGGAAAATTTTGTGCATACATTTCTCGTATCATACGCGTCGCGACGTATACGGTTTTACATCGTCATGCGAGGGAAAAATTTCCCCAAAATAAGTTTTAGTTCATCTCAGTTTCACCCGAACATATTGGAGGCCACCCTAAGAGTCTCGTATCAACTCGTATATATATATATTACATCATGATATAAGTACGATAGGCCTCAAAGTGATAGAAATTACTTGAATAAACAAACTTAGCTTGATTCCGATATATATTCTTAGTCCTTTTTCTAATCGAAATTATCAATAATATATCATCGGGACTCTAAAACAGTGAATGGACACATTTTTTTCTTAAGTTGATTTTACTTTATGATTATTATATATATATGAGACTTACATTTTCTGAGTTTAGGGTGTTAGCCAAATGTATTTTGCATTTTATGATAATTAAGAATGTTCCAAGAAATTTTTTAGAATGAGATATTTTCAAAGTTTGGTTTTTATGTTTTCGAGGCATGGGGAAAAATCCACCCCAGTATGTAACTTGTTACAGACTTGGAATTGACGGATGACATGTGCACATGTAGAGGACTGGGTGGACATCGATACGTAACGCCCCCAGATCATAGTTCAGGACTATGGATGACAGATGCCCATAGATCCTAGTTTCAGAGCTTGGAGGGTAGCATAGATCCGCACCCCTAGTTCTAGTTCAGTGGCTTGGGGGACGACGATAGGTAACGCCACAAGACCACTAGTTTCAGGGACAAGAGTGGCAAGCTTTGGGGGACGACGATATGTAACGGCCCAAAGTCATGGATTTGCACTCCTGACTCTAGTTAGGCGTATGGGGGACAGTGATACGTAACGTCCCTATACGTCAGGTTTTCAGAGACAGAGACCAATTTTTAGAAATAGTTTTTAGATACAGATTTCTGAAATAGTTTCAGATACAGATTTCAGAAAAGGTTTATAGAAAGAAAAGTTTTTAGAAAACAACAGTTTTATAAAAGACTTTTAGAGAAGATAAGTTTTACAAAGAGATTTCTTGTGAGATTTTTCATAAAAGAATTCAGAGTTTTCAGACAAGAAAAGATTTTTCAAATAAAGCTATTTCTTGAATTTTGATTTTAGAATCGAACATTTCCATAATAGTAATTCAGTTTTCATTTGAAATCGTCCACTCACTTAGATCGTTCAAATGATCTAACCCCCCCACTCAAGTGTTTTGTTTGGCAGGTTCATAGAGGACGAGCTTAGGAGGATGGATACAGATGGCAGTCCCTAGGGAGTTGGTCCACCAGATCAAGTCAGGGATTAAGTCCAGTTTTTTCAGAGTCAGAGAATGTCATGTAACATATATGTTATACAATAATGGTCACATGTATATTGCATTATAGAAGTTATTGTCAGTGTTGAAATGTGTATTTAGACGGGGTACATAGTATTAAGAGTATTATGCATACATGGTCGATGAGTTGGGCTATGGTCCCATACATGAGTTTATATATATGTGAGATAAAAATGGCACTTATCAGAAATCAAAGGCTTATGGGGATAGTACGGTCTATCCCCTGTCGGTAGCATCTCCTGGATTGGGGATGTTACAAAGATGGTTAAAAAGCAAGGTCTAGGGAATCAGTGACTACAGTAGGTAGAGTGTTCGGGTATAGTATACACAGTATGTCCGGGATACCCATATACGAGGCACTACCACTCCAGTATTTGATCCTCAAGTACTTCCTCAAGCTCCATATACATGTTAGTAAGCATGCCCAGGCTATCTAAGTTATTTCCCAATAAGTAACCCTAATTCTCACTCTAGTTACAAATCATTCTGTGATTATTCAAGATTAGTTTGAGCTACAAACCTTGGAAATACAAGCACTAAGGATAGTTACTTAGTGGAGTGAGAATAGAAAACTATAAGAAATGAAGAAAAGATGCATAGAAGCTTAAACAGCCAGAGATAGAAAAGTAAAGAGAATGAAATAAATAGTAAAGTTCTAAGGATACCCACCCAAGAAAGTAGAAAGAGAAAGAGAAAGATAGAAAGAAAAATAGGAAAGATACCTAGATGTTCAAGTAACCCGAGACAGTAAATGGGAAAGATACAGAAGTAGATGATAAAGAAAAATCTATAAGAATAGTAAAAGGATAAGATACAGATGATATGAGTAAACAGGGGTAGTAAAAAGATAGAGGTGCAAAAAAATATGATCAAGAAAATACCAGAACTTGTGGTAGTAAAGAGCATATAGCAAGCCTGAACAAGAGTAAATTTTTTAGTAAACCTGAGTAAAATTTCTTCTTTTCTACTAAGATTCCTTCTCCAACAGAAACTCTACCAGGTAGACCCAATAGCCATAAGCATCTCTTATAGATAGCAAAGTTTTACTCCGGAAATGTCCTCACCATGAGATTGCAAAATGGCTACAAGTTCAAGCCTTTTACAATGGACTTTCTGGAATAATGAGAACCACAGTTGATGTTGCTGCTGGAGGATCGCTAATGGAAAAATGAGAAGATCAAGCCTGAGACCTAATTGAAGAAATGGCCAACAACAATTCTTTTTGGCCAACAGAAATGAGTTTGATCCAACGAATTTCTAGAATTCATGAAGTTGGAGCCAACACTGCAGTGAATGTCAAACTGGATCAGATATGTAAATTCATGGAAACTCTCAGCATGCAAGTTAATACTGGATCCACAAGTTCACCATATGGAGGAGCACCAGAGCCAAACCAACATAAAGAAACAATGAATTATGTCAACAATTTCATCAGACAGGGGAATAATCCATATTCCAATACTTACAACCCAAGGTGGATGAATAATCCCAATTTTGCATGGAGAAAAAAATTCAAGGCAAATGAACAACCCACCACTCGGATTCCAACAACAAAACAAAGGCCAGGAGCAGGCAAATGAATCAGGAATAACAGAAGTGTTGACCTACTTGAAAAAGATAGAAGCAAAACATGACTCTCAAGCAGCAAGATATGATGCTATGTTTAAATCCCAAGCATCATTAATTCAAAGTCAATATGCTTCTATTAAAGCACTGGAGAATCAAATTGGACAACTGGCCAATGCTCAGAGTTACAGACTGCCAGGTAACCTTCCTAGCAACACAGAACCAAATCCAAGGAACATGGGAAAGGAGCAATGTCATGCCATCATGTTAAAAAGCGGTACTAAAATCAACAAAGATGTTGGAATAAAGGCAACAACAATTGAAGATATTCCAAAAGAAACAAAGCAACAGATTGAGGAAAAAGAAGCAAAGGAAAAAGAACAGATCAATCCACCTCCACCTTTTCCTCAGCGTCTTCAGAAGAATAAACTGGACAAGCAGTTTGCTCGATTCTTAGAGGTGTTCAAAAAGCTGTATATCAACATTCCATTTGCAGAAGCGCTGGAACAAATGCCCAGTTATGCCAAATTCATGAAAGACATTCTTTCAAGAAAGTGGAGATTGGGAGATTAAGAGACAGTAGCATTATCAGAAGAATACAGTGCTATCATTCAGAGGAAACTTCCTCAAAAATTGAAAGATCCTGACAGTTTCACTGTTCCTTGCACCATAGGAGGATTTGACTTTGGTAAGGCTTTGTGTGATTTAGGTGCGAATGTTAATTTGATTTCTTTTTCTATTTTCAGGAAATTGCAGATTGGAGAAACAATGCCCACCTCAGTCTCTCTACAAATTGCTGATAGAACGCTCATATTTCCAAGAGGCGTAGTTGAGGATGTGATGGTCAAGGTTGACAATTCATTTTCCCAGCAGATTTTATTGTCCTTGATATGGAGGAAGACGCAGACGTGCCAATCATCTTCGGGAGACCATTTTTTGCTACAGGTCGAACCATTATTGATGTACAAAAAGGAGAACTAACCATGATGGTACAGGACCAAGAAGTAACATTCAATGTTTTTAAATCCATGAATTTCTCGAATGACGAGAAAAAGGAATGTTTCAGACTTGATGTGATAAATAGTACCATCCAGACCTCCAATGCAATGCAAAGTTCTGCTGACAAACTTAAAGCATGTCAATTACCTGTGGAGCCTGAAGATAAAGCGCACTGCGTACTGAAGAAGCCTATTCTTGCACTACAAGCACAGAAGAGAAAAAGTTACACCAGCTCAATGAATTGGAGGAATTTCACAATCAGCCTTTTGAGGATGCCAAATTGTACAAAGAAAAGGCAAGGAAAAGACATGATGAGAAGTTAGTGCGCATACAACTGGAACCAGGGCATAAGTTACTGTTAAACAAATCAAGGGTAAAATTCTTCCCATGGAAGCCAAAATCACGGTGGTCAGGTCCATTTGTGATCACCAAAGTGTTACCAGATATATCCGTTGAGATACATGATCCTAACTCAAACAAAACATTCAAGGTTAAAAACAAGCGTGTCAAGCACTACTGGGGAGAATCATTTGAGCGACAAAGAAAGTGTCACACTTTTAGATCCAGCCTAACGTTTGAGAAGTCACGTCTAGCAGTCGACGTTAAACTTTGCGCTCGTAGGGAGGCAACTAATGCAATTTGTGTATATATTATGATTTGGTGTGATTTAATTTTGTGTGTTTAGTTTTTACAGATTAAGACATTTCAGGATGGAAGAAGTTCTCGTAAATCTTCACAAGCAATTTCCTTCTCTCCCTCAAAACTCTCTGATGAAAGTCTACAAAGCTCGCTTGGAACAGATGAGATTACTAACGATCCATGGTGTTCCTAATGATATTCGTTGGGTAATTGAAGCACGGGTCCGATTAGCAGGTGAGTATTCTGATTCATATAATTCTTATTTGCCCGGATTTGGAAGAATCACCTATGCAAAGAAACGTAGAGCTAAGCAAATGGGTGTTTATTACAAATGTTCACGCATGAATTACAATACTCGTTGTCGTTCTTTAGGAATAGTGTCTGATAATCACGAAGATAAAATTAAATTCATTAGGGATGGCTTGAGTAAGGAGTCTGTAGATGATATATCTTCAACTCTTGAGACGCATCCCAATGGATATGTTCATATAGCCATTCGCAAATTACATACACAATTCCAAAAAGAAAGACAACAGTTAAGTCTCGGGAATCTGACTCAAAAAGACCATGTTTGCCAATTTATAAGAAAATTGGATGGGAAGCTTGTCCCTGACGCATAGACGTCAATCAAGCCGCTAATTTTCTTGTACATATTATATCTCTTTGGCTTTTCCTAATAATTGTAATTTGTTTTGTTGTTTTCTTTTATTTTCTCCGACGGGATCCAGACCTTTTTGACTATCACGATTTATTTTACTGTTAACTAATAATTGTCATTTGGCAGGTACTAGTGCTATTATTTTACTCACCATTTTCAGGTGTTATAAATTCAACTCATCATTGCACTTTTGAAGACATCCAGAGTAAAACATGGAAGCCACTTCAAGAAGGCGAGTTGAAAACATATGTGTGTTTTGCGGAACTAGTGTTGGTGTTAAGCCACAATACGTAGAAACAACACAAGAATTGGGTCGAGTCTTAGCTGCAAGGAATATGCACTTAGTATATGGCGGATGCAATCTTGAACTTATGGGGATCGTTTCAAAAGCTGTACAGGAGGGAGGCAGTCAAGTTTTGGGAATCATTCCAAAACCCTTGGCGGAGGCAAATCTTATTGGACCATCAAACAGAGAGGAACTGATCGTGCCAGGTACGTCTGAACGATTGGTAGAAATGATTAACCGTGCTGATGCTTTTATTGCTTTGCCAAGTGGCTTGGTACATTAGAGGAAATTTTTACAGTGTTATCTTAGGCGAACCTGAACATACACCAGAAACCGCTTGGACTGTAAAACGTTGAAGGATTTTATGATTTTCTTTGTTTTTTTCTTGATGATGCCCGGAGAAATGGGTTTGTGTCAAAACCTTTAAAAGAACTCATCTTCACTGCCAGAACTGCTCTGGATATAATTAACCAAATCTTAGCCTATGAACCACAAATTGACCCTATCATTTCAAAGATAAATTGGTCCGAGGACGATCATGGTAAGAGGCGTCGGATTAATCTGGATCTTAACCTTTAACTTTTCGTGTAGAGTTTCAATTAACCAGGTACTATCTTCTAAAATCTTCTTCTACTGTTTAAGATATTGGGGACAATGTCTCATTTAGGTTTGGGGGAGGAAATTAGTTGATTAGTATCTTGTTTTTAGTTCTGTGTTGTTTTTATTTTTAGGCCAAAATTTTTCGAAAAATACAAAAAAAAATGAAAAATTTTCAAACATTACAAAAATATTTTGCGTTTTTATTTTTATTTTGACTAAAAAGGTGAAATTGGTAAGAGATAGCTGAGTAAGGAATTTCCACTCCTGAGACGTATCTCAAAGCTATTTCGGAACAAGTTAATTTTTGTTTATTTCATTTTAAATTATTTAATTTGTGGATTCTCCATAATACTGACTAAAATAGATCTTCATATGCTCAGTTGGCAGGTATTATCAACATGCATGGTAACATACGGACATGAGTTATAATTGAAAAGTTTCTAATATTCAGTGCTATAGTTTAATTGGAGGCAGCATCTTAAAAAGTGATGGAGTAAAAAAAAATATAAAAAAAAATATAAAATGTCTGAGATCCGAGTTATTAAGTATGTAAGGGTGTTTTAACACCTAGTGCCCTAAAGCCAACTGGTTTGGGAGTCACTGGCCCAAAGCTCGCTACATGGATCAAAGATGCTGCAAAAATATATATTTGAAGTCTGAGTAATTAAGTCTATATGGGTGTCTTAACACCTGGTGCCCGAAAGCCAACTAGTTTGGGAGCCACCGACCCAACACTCGCTACATAGATGGAAGATCTTGTATATAAATAACAAAAAATCAAAAATCAAAGAAAAAAATCAGAAAAATAAGAAATATTATTCCATTGCTGCAAAAAGGTGTGAATTCTGATAAAACGTTAGGACAAAAATATTACTCTCTTATCAACTGCACTTGTGACTGTTGTGGGAACAAATTAGTTGATTAATATTTTTGTCGGCTATGCATATGGAGAATGGTAAATATAATCGGAGAGTTTACTTATTCAGTAATTTAGAAAGAAAAAAAACAATTAGTAACTTAGAGTAGAAGTTTCACCTGATTAGTCACTAACTTCTTTATTCTCTTTTCTCTTGTCTTTTTGCTTTGTGTGCATTAGTTTTATTATCTTTTTACTTTTGTAAAACGTTTGTGGGTATCGTTGCTGTAAGCCCTCACGAGACTATAACTCGTCCACTAGGGACACCTAGTGGTTTAAAGGCTTGTTGCATATGCTAAATGCAATCGTGATCCCTATGAAAGTGGCCTAGTTTAATTTTAATTGTTTCTTGTTTTTTATTTTGTTGTTTTGCACGAGGACTAGCAAAATGTTAGGTTTGGGGGTGTGATGAGCGGAAAATATATCAATATTTACCGCCCCTTTTACTTAATATTTTGTTTAGTTTCTCGGGTTTGATGAACGTTTTGATGTGTTTTAGTTTATTTTGCAGATAAAATAATATTGGGACACAATGAATTCATTTAGGACGAAACGTGGGTCAAATAAGGGTAAAATTGGACTTGACATATTAATTTTGGAGATTGGAAACTTGAAAGAGCGTTTTAACGAAGTGCAATTTTGGAAATTCCAATTTTGCGTATCTGTCGTATTTTGGGTATAACTTGTTACTCCGATATTGGATTAAGCTGATTCAAGTTCCAGAATAAATAAGACTAAAATATATACACTTTTAAAGACAAAATAATTTCGAATTCTGAAGATTTCATGCCCGAAATTGATGAACCATCCAGAAGTGTGTTGTGTGTAATTATTAAAGTCATTTTCAATCTTTTCAAAGCAAAAAATAAATTAATAAATAAATAATAAAAATTATCAAATCACCACCAAACATGATAATCAATTAGTGGAGCAATTAATAATGGATTTGGTGGAGCAATTAATGGAGCAATTAATAATGGATTTGGTGGATGATTTGATGGAGGCAAAATTTTGCCTATAAATACCAAGCTATTTCATTTGTAAATTCATACTTTCTTCTAAGGAATTCCTTAAGAATACTAAGAAGATTGTATCTTATTTGTTTATTTACAGCTTTCAGTAATTAATTTCCGCTTTCGCACTTTCCTTTCTTTACTTTTCAGTTTTTACTTTCCGCAATTTACTTTTACGCACAATACTTTTCTTTCCTTAATTTTCAGCTTTTACTTTTCAGTAATGAAGAGGTAACTACCCTTTGCTGGGTAAAAGGTAAAACTTTTATTACTAATATTTAGATTAATCTCCCTTAGTTATAATATATAAACTAGTTAAAACCTGACTTAACGAGGATACCGCCATATTGGTCGGTTGGTAATTATTTAAATTGGTTTTAACCTGACTAAACTGGATACCTCCTGATTGGTCGGTTGGTAATTAATTATTAATTTGACTTAATATGGATACCGCCTATATGGCTGGTTGGTAATTATCATGCAAAGTTTATATATAATATTAAGGGAGATATCTAAAATAGAAGTAATAAAAGTGGATTCTTTTACCTCATCATTTTCTTTATTGTACTTTTACTTTATTTACTTTTCAGCAATTTACTTTTCAGCAATTTACTTTTAACAATTTACTTCAGCATTTACTTTTCAGTAATTTACTTTCAGCATTTACTTTTCAGCATTTAATTTTAAGTACTTAATTTCAGCATTTACTTTCCGTCATTTACTTTTCAGCAATTTACTTTTCAGTATTTTACTTTATGTCTTTTATTTTATTTAAGTTTTTATTAGCCCTAGTTATGTGTCGTAACTAAGTTAATTATCTGGGGTTGTGATGAATTCTAATATCACCGGTTTATAAGGGGTTATTTTATAGTTTGGGTAATTTAAAGGTTTACTTATTAAGTCTTAAGCTTAATGCGTCTTGTTAATTAGCCACTAATAAGATTGATATGGTAAATCTAATATAAACTTGACAAAAGAATTTTAGGTTTCAGCCTTAGACTTAATAGCCCATGATCTTCCTTGAGCATAGATAACCATTTAATATATTTCCTTACAGGATAGACATATACCTGTCGGGCGGGGGTAGCCATAATTGGAACTTAAACTTAATGAATCCAGGTAATTTGGTTGACATAGACATATGGTTCAATTGGATTATACTGGGTATTTGCGTCTGACCATCGATAGAGGCTTTCGTATAATTTAGTGTTCCAGGTTAGTAAACTGATATATTACACAAAAATGAAATAACCACTTCATCTTTAAAATGATATTGGAAGATTCACAACCCTAGATAGTTTCCTAATATTGAATTTTCTTAAACCTACTTTCGCGCAATTTTATTTACTTTTTTTAAATTCAAAATCATCACCATTTCAAATCAATCAATCAACAAGTTAGATATTAGTAATCATTTGACCTCATAAAATTAACAGATTAGGTATTAAGTCCTCATGGGATCGATACTGTAGGCACTGCATTTTTGCATATAAATCCTGATGATGAGTCTCATTTGGAGGCACTACCTATTAAGTCGCGGAAGCCGTGGGAAACGGACGTCGGAAGGGAAAAGATGGAAATCAGTACTTTGTCGAATTTGACTCGCTTGTTTAGCTTCGGGCTCACTGGTGGACCTCCGTTTTAAAGCACCTAAAGCCAACCAAACCCACCAACCAAAGACCACACGCCCAAGCCTTGGACCACACGCCCAAGCCCAATTAAGACACATCCAAATTAATTAAATATATATTTAACACATGTAAAACAAATAAAATCTAAATAATCACCTACCAAAATAATAAAAATACTTACACAAATTAAAGAAATTGCATGCCTAATCAATACAAATCAAATATATTAGCTTCCTAATTTGAACCAATCTTGTCTCCAATCAATCTTAGGTTTTCATTACATGACACTAAATCATATCCCTTTTTAATTAGCCAAATCTCTTTCCTTGTCAAGCCTAGCCTTTGTCTATAAAAGAAACCTTTGACCAAGACATTCCCCCGGCTCTGACTCACGACAAAACCACAACAAAAATAAATCCTAAGAACCGCACACCTCTCTCTCTCGCTCATCTTTCTTTCTCTCATTCACCAAACACAAAACAAATAAACAAACCCTTAACAGCCACCTAACCCTCACGTTGCACTCTACTCACGCACTCACAAAACACAAAACACACATACACGCCTCACTTGACACGTCCAACACCATGGCCTCATCACTCAAAGTAGCCCACTCACGCATGCACATTTCCCTTTTATCACTGACCTGCCCTCTCGGCCAGCCTTCAACGCAACAAATTCTCACCACAAAGCCAACAGCCCCATGCCTCACGTTGCAGTAAACACATACCTTACACACCACTGCCTCACACTCACTTCACATGGACCAAACCACAGCCCATCCATTACCGAGAGAACCCTCAAGAAAACAGCCCCTAAACTACCCTGAAATAGTCCCCAAAAACCACCTTAAAACAGTGACCAAACACCCCAAAAAATCGCCAAAATAGTCCCCGAAACAACCAAAACAATAGCCTAAAACACCAAGAGCATTGACCAAAATACAACAGGAAAATACCGCGAAAACAGCAGCAAAACGGAGTGAAAACAACGGATAAAGTAGTGAAACAGTGAGCAAAAACAATGAACCAGTGAACCGGAAGAGTTGTAGAGTATAAGCCCTTCCGACGGACTTGGAACGCGCTTTCGAAAATCGATATAAAAGGTTAAACCTGAGGGTACTTTTTCTATTTATTTTCATCTATCTTTTAATTGTTTTATTTACTTTCATCGCATGAGAGTCGTCTAATAATGCATGATTGTGGCCCTTGGATAAAAATGAAAAATATGTCGCCTCTCGTGGTATATAGGATGGAAACCCGGACATAAATTTCATAGCCGATTCCGAATGGACGGTAGTATGATCTGTACTCGGGATACAACTCCACGTACCACTTGAGTAAACGGTGCATATTTCATTTTATGTTGTTTTGATGTGTTTATTATTCGTTATTTAATTTCTGCATGTTATTCGTTTGTGTAATGATGTGATCGAGCGCACGGGCTTAGTAAGTTGGATTAAAGGTCCCCTATTTTGAGGGGTTAAAACCCTTTACCATGATGTTTTGCCGCGCCGATTGATGTATATTCGGTTGAATGTAATATGTGTTCAATCGGATATACGAAGTCCGATATTGTTTCTTTTATTTCTTATATGCGTTGTGAGATAAAGCGCATGGGCTTAGTAAGTGCGATTAAAGGTCCTCTATTTTGAGAGGTTAAAATCCTTTACCACGATGCTTTGCCGCGCCGGATGATGTATATTCGATTGGATGTGAGATATGTTCAATCGGATACATGAAGTCCGATATCATTGTCTTCACATTTTTTACATGTATTATGTTGTTTGCGCATGGGCTTAGTAAGTGCGATTAAAGGTCCTCTATTTTGAGAGGTTAAAATTCTTTACCACGATGCTTTGCCGCGCCTTTTAGCCCGTTATTATTTATTAGGTGTCATCTAGTCATCCGTTCACGTATGTGTAATGTTATTTACTGCATTTTGGGGGTCACTGCAGTAACCCCATTGGAACGTGTTTCAGAACGCCGCACGAACGCATGTTTTCTGTCTTAGTTCATTCGAACGTGTTATCAAACGCTATACGAACGCGAACCTTCTGTTTACCATACGAACGCGTTTACGAACGCTACACGAACGCGCATGTATTTTTCCTTATCATGCATCAGGTCTCATTTCCGTTTGAACTCATTTCCGTTTGAACGCATTTCCGAACGCCCTAACGTGAGCATTTTGTTTCATTTCCGTTCGAACGCGGATACGAACGCCGCACGAACGCCCACGGCAAACAGGCCCTCTTTCATCACATCTCATGCATGGTTACTCATTTTGTCATTTGCCTTTTTTGATTGTTCATGTTCTCGTTTAGCCATTTATTGTGTGTACAAGATTACATGTTTGTTCCCATGATGTATGTTTACATGGTAGTCATCTACTTATGCTTCCGCATTCATCCATTCAACATGTTCATGAAGTTATATGCTCACCATTATTCCGATTTGCTTTCATGCGTGATTGTATAATTAATATCTACTGGCATGCCTATGATGGAATTTAATGTGCTTATAACATTGTATGCTAGCCATATTTATCTTTATGCATGTAAATTCGGACATAGATTATATGCAAATAGGTTGTATGCCAACCTGAAAAATATGTTATATGTGAACTTAAATGAACTTTTTGATGTATGCATGCGAACTTAGGAGTAAATCATCCTTGGAAATATGTTGCTTAGGCTGGTTAGATTATTGCACAAATCATTTTATTACAAATGGTATAAATAAGGGACCATTCCGAACCCAACGGTTTGAGGTCTTCCCTTGCGAGGGGTTAGTGCGGCCTTAAATCTTTGTCCCGGTTCACACCGGGTGGCGACTCTATCATTCTCCGGTTTAGTCCCCCGCGGGCTACTCCGTACTCCCAACCAGGCCGCCAGCCCGGGACAGCATGTGTCACCCAGTTTCTGTGTTCCCACAGTCTGGCGACTCCACCGGGGATAGATAATCGGCCCCGAAATAATGTCTTGTAATATTATGTTTTGTGTTTTAATTAACCGTGTCTACTATGGGTTAAAAGGGGTTTAATCAAAGGCATTTTATGGCTAGGTAATTATTTGGTGTCTTCTTTCATTCACTACCTTTCTATGAGGAAAAGTTGTGAAAGCACCTAGATAATCATTTACTCGTAGCCTATTGTGATGGACTAATTTGGAGGACTCGTTGTTTATTCCTATCACCAAGCGATAAGAGCCTAATAGGCTTGGGTGTTTAAGAGAGTTCGCTTCACCCTCCCTCTGGGGAATCTACAACGGGAAATCCATTTGACAGTCAGTCACACACTATAGCTTTTTGGCACGTACTTTAGGGTATAAAAAAGGTACGCTCACTTGGTCGCTCGAACCCTTGAGTGGGGAGACCTAGTTGTGGGCAATCCTTCGCCAGCGAGAGTCTTTGACTACACTCCCGCAAACCCACACGTAGACCGGGATTGTATGGCCTATAGTAACTATTTCCTTGTGCTTGTGGACCATCCTCATTTGGATGCAGTTGGACTTCTTGTCAGAAATGCGAACTTGTTGGGCCATTTAAACTGGGACGAGGTCATATCCTATGATGATTGGGCCAAAAGCTTCTGAAATGTTGATAGGCCACTCTATAAAAATTAATTTTGTATGCTTGTGTTTGGGAACATTGTCGTTTGGATCAATTAGGACCTTTTGTCATGACGTATGGGCTTGTTGGGCCATTTAAACTGGGTCAAGAACGTATCTTATGATGATTCGGCCGAAAGCTTCTAAAACGCCAATGGGTCATTATATGTTTGTGTTTGGGAGTATTATCATTTGGATATGGTTGGACTTCTTACCATGAGATATGAACTTGTTGGGCCATTTCAACTGGGACGAGTTCACTCCTATGACAGTTGGCCCAAAAGATCCTAAAATGATGATGGGCCGATTTATGTGAAAATTTTAATGAATTTATATATTCTTTGTAACACATGCATCTCATTCATCTCATGCATACATATATCTTGTTAACACCCTCTATGTCCATAAAAGATATCATAGAGTCCCGTTGGGTTAGGGAAGAGGGAAGACTCACCAAAAGACCGGTAACAGATATTAGTACATCCGATAATGAGGTATCCCGGATAGATCAGTTGGAAAATGGTTTCGCCAAGATTACCGAACAGTTGCAAGCCTTGACTACCGCCATGGCAAATATGAATATACCCCGTTCTAGGGGAAATTCTGAGAATGTGACGCACGAGGAGTCTCCGAATGGGTTGTGGGATGATATCCCCTCTTTTGATGACGACATGGCAGAGTATGCAACAGGCAGAGTGATTGGGTCTCAGGCAGAATTTCAGAAGCTTCGGGATCAGGTTCAGTCAGTTACCCGTATGATGAAGGGTAAGGACGAAGAATTACTAGACTATGAGGTGATGACCTTTGAGGAACAGTTGCCTGCTCAGTTCAAGATGCCGGATATGGCCAAGTATAACGGAAATGGGGATCCGAGGGTCCACCTCTGACAATATATGTCAGTTATGAGTTCAGTGGGCCTGACATAGCGCCAAGCTCAGAAGATGTTTGGGATGTAACTTGAGGGGGCACCCGTAGTGTGGTACTATAACCGTGAAAGAAAGGTTAAGGAGGATTTGAGGGAATTGGCAGATGCATTCCTAAAACAGTATGTTACAGACTTGGAGATTGATTTGTCACTCCGTGATTTGGAGAACACTAAGCAGAAGCTGGAAGAAAGCTTCAAGGAGTATGTAGACCGCTGGAGAAGCCAGCTTCTGAAGATGCAGACTCGGCCCTCTGAGAAGGACCAAATTAAAATGATCATCAAAGACACTAAGCCTCGATCAATGGCAAGTTGAGAAGGATGACTTCAATGATTACGGATTTCCGACAGCTGAGGGAAACTGTCATGGACATTGAAGAAGAGGAAGCCGAGAACCGGAAGTTCTATGGCTAGAATAAGAGGACTTTTGGGGGGCATTCTGAGACCAAACCCGCTGCTGCCGAGGTTGCTGCCATCAAGAACCGGCATTTCTCCAACTTGGGAAGACTTTTGTCCAAGGTACTTGAGAAGTTGACAAGGCAAGGATTCTTAAAACCTTTGGAGCCTAAACCACTTCCAAATCCCCCACCAACACATCTAAAAATAGACCGCTACTGTCACTTCCACCAGCAACACGGCCATGATACTGATCGTTGTTCCCGCCTCCAGTATGAAATTCAGGACCTCATTGATGCCCACAAAATACCCGATCCTGAAAAAGAACAGCCTAGCACACACACCAACCATCTTCCAGATTATCACTATGTTCCCTCACCGACTTACATGAACAACTCCGGCCTACCCAAAACCTTTGTCCTCCAAACTCTCAATCACTAGGCTTCTTGCATTGAGATAAATGATAACATTAGTAAAGAATCATAGGCCGAGGAAGAAGGCAATGAAACTGCTCTTTCTGGTTTATTTTATGCGTTTTTAATAAAGACATCAACTTCGTCTACTTGTTTGAACCTTTTCCTGAATAATAATAAAGACATCTATTTCGCCTACTTACCTGAGTACTTTCCTTTCAACCTGCATGACATGAGTATGTTTGACAAAAGCATTCAACTCTAATACCATGATATTCAGCAACACTCAGAACACGGGGGATTCCCAAAAGAAGCAAGCAGATTCGACAGAATAACCATTCAGTAATGGGAAATGGGGCAGTGAGGCTATCGGACTTGGAAGGAAATGAGTTCATCGATCCGATCAATGTGGATAGATTGAAGCAGTACTTTGCCAGAGGAAGAGAAAATTGAGCAGTCACCAATGGAATTGGTGGACGACTTAACCCAACGGGATATGAAACTCATTCATGCATACATGCATACACGTAACGTATTTTGTATTCCTTTTTGTGTTTGTTTTGTTTTGTATTCAAAGGTTTCAAAGAAGAAAAATAGAAAGCATCAAATGCAAGCCAACCGGAAGCAGCAACAATATAGTGTCAGCAGTCTTCAAGAATGAATCACGGGGTTGAGTCCAATATCAGTATCAGTCTGGGGGTGAGGCCCATATCATTATCAGTATCAGTCTGGCCGGGTATGGCACTCTGGGGGCGAGGCCCATATCTTTATCACCATTAGTCTGGTAGGGTATGGCAATCTGGGGGCGAGGCCCACATCCTTATCAGCATCAGTCTGGCCGGGTATGGCACTCTGGGGGCGAGGCCCACATCCTTATCAGCATCAGTCTGGCCGGGTATGGCACTCTGGGGGCGAGGCCCACATCCTCATCAGCATCAGTCTGGCCGGGTATGGCACTCTAGGGGAGAAGCCCACATCTTTATCAGCATCAGTCTAGCTGGGTATGGCACTCTGGGGGCGAGGCCCAAATTAACATCAGATCAGTTTTACCGGGTATGGCACTCTGGGTATGGAGATACAGAATCAGTTTTGATGGGTACGGCACTCCGGGTATGGAGACATCTGATCAATTTCGCCAGGTACGACACTCCGGGTATGGATATATTACTGCGACACCTAGGGTATGAGGTTTAGCATGCCAGGTACGGCACTCTGGGTATGGAGATATTACTGCGACGCCTTGGGTATGATGTTTAGCACGCCAGGTACGGCACTCCAGGTATGGAGAAATTACTGCGACGCCTTGGGTATGAGGTTTAGTACGCCAGGTACGGCACTCCGGGTATGGAGATATTACTGCGACACCTTGGGTATGAGGTTTATGACGCCAAGTACGGCACTCCGGGTATGGAGATATTACTGCGACGCCTTGGGTATGAGGTTTAGCACGCCAGGTACAGCACTCCGAGTATGGAGATATTACTGTGACGCCTTGGGTATGAGGTTTAGCATGCCAGGTACGGCACTCTGAGTATGGAGATATTACTGCGACGCCTTGGGTATGAGGTTTAGTACGCCAGGTATGATACTCCGTTTATGGAAATATTACAGTGACGCCTTGGGAACGAGGTTTAGCACGCCAAGTACGGCACTCCGGGTATAAAGACACCACTGCGACACTCTAGGTACGGAGAGGCAACTGCGACACCTCGGGTATGAGGTTTAGCATGCCAGGTACGGCACACAACATCAACTCCACGCAACACATGGCAAGTCAAGTGGCAGCTGCCGAGCCAGGTAAGTGAAAATGCATTGCATAACTTTGATAGGATTGTCACTGTTACACGTTACACAAGTCTCATCAAAGTGGGGGCGACTGTAGGAACTGCATTTTTGCATATAAATCCTGATTATGGGTCTCATTTGGAGGCACTACCTTTTAAGTCGCGGAAGCCACGTGAAACGAACGTTGCAAGGGAAAAGATGAAAATCAGTACTTTTTCAAATTTGACTCGCTTGTTTAGCTTCGGGCTCGCTGGTGGACCTCCGTTTTAAAGCACCTAAAGCCAACCAAACCCACCAACCAAAGACCACACGCCCAAGCCTTGGACCACACGCCCAAGCCCACTTAAGACACATCCAAATTAATTAAATATATATTTAACAAATGTAAAACAAATAAAATCTAAATAATCACCTACCAAAATAATAAAAATACTTACACAAATTAAAGAAATTGCATGCCTAATCAATACAAATCAAATATATTAGCTTCCTAATTTGAACCAATCTTGTCTCCAATCAATCCTAGGTTTTCCTTACATGACACTAAATCATATCCCGTTTTAATTAGCCAAATCCCTTTCCTTGTCAAGCATAGCCTTTGTCTATAAAAGAAACCTTTGACCAAGACATTTCCCCGGCTCTGACTCACGGCAAAACCACAACAAAACACACATACACGCCTCACTTAACACGTCCAACACCACAGCCTCATCACTCAAAGTAGCCCACTCACGCACGCACATTGCCCTTTTATCACTGACATGCCCTCTCGGCCAACCTTCAATGCAACAAATCTTCACCACAAAGCCAACAGCCCACTGCCTCACGTTGCAATAAACACATACCTTACACGCCACTGCCCACACTCACTTCACGTGGACCAAACCACAGCCCATCCATTACCGAGACAACCCTCCACAAAATAGCCCATAAACTACCCTGAAATAGTCCCCAAAAACCACCCTAAAACAGTGAGCAAACAACCCCACAAAATTGCCAAAATAGTCTCCGAATCACCCAAAATAGTAGCCTAAAGCACCAAGAGCAGTGACCAAAATACAGCAGGAAAACACCGCGAAAATAGCAGTAAAACGGAGTGAAAACAGTGGCTAAAGCAGTGAAACAGCGAGCAAAAATATTGAACCAGTGAACAGGAAGAGTTGCAGAGTATTAGCCCTTCCGACGGACTTGGAACGCGCTTCCGAAAATCGATATAAAAGGTTAGACTTGAGGGTAATTTTTCTATTTATTTTCATCTATCTTTTAATTGTTTTATTTACTTTCATAGCATGAGAGTCGTCTAATAATGCATAATTGTGGCCCTTGGATAAAAATGAAAAATGTGTCGCCTCTCGTGGTATATAGGATGGAAACCCAGACATAAATTTCATAGCCGATTCTGAATGGACGGTAGTATGATCTGTAATCGGGATACAACTCCACGTACCACTTGAGTAAATGGCGCATATTTTGTTTTATGTTGTTTTGATGTGTTTATTATTTGTTATTTAATTTCTACATGTTATTCGTTTGCGTAATGATGTGATCGAGCGCATGGGCTTAGTAAGTTGGATTAAAGGTCCCATATTTTGAGGGGTTAAAACCATTACCACGACGCTTTGCCGCGCCGATTGATGTATATTCGGTTGAATGTAAGATGTGTTCAATCGGGTATACGAAGTCCGATATTGTTTCTTTTATTTCTTATATGCATTGTGAGATAAAGCGCATGGGCTTAGTAAGTGCGATTAAAGGTCCTCTTTTTTGAGAGGTTAAAATCCTTTACCATGATGCTTTGCCGCGCCTGATGATGTATATTCGATTGGATGTGAGATATGTTTAATCGGATACATGAAGTCCGATATCATTGTCTTCACCTTTTTACATGCATTGTGTTGTTTACGCATGGGCTTAGTAAGTGCGATTAAAGGTCCTCTATTTTGAGAGGTTAAAATCCTTTACCACGATGCTTTGCCGCGCCTTTTAGCCCATTATTATTTATTAGATGTCATCTAGTCATCCGTTCACGTATGTGTCATGTTGTTTACTACATTTTGGGGGTCACTGCTGTAACCCCGTTCGAACGCGTTTCAGAACGCCGTACGAACGCATGTTTTCTGTCTCATTTCATTCGAACGCGTTATCAAACGCTATATGAACGCGAACCTTCTGTTTACGAACGCATTTACGAACGCTACTCGAACGTGAGCATTTTGTTTCATTTCCATTCGAATGTGTTTACGAACGCTACTCGAACACGAACCTTTTGTTTACCGTTCGAACACGGATACGAACGCCGCACGAACACCGCACGGCAAATAGACCCTCTTTCATCACATCTCATGCATGGTTACTCATTTTGTCATTTGCCTTTTTTGATTGTTCATGTTCTCGTTTAGCCATTTATTGTGTGTACAAGATTACATGTTTGTTTCCATGATGTATGTTTACACGGTAGTCATCTACTTATGCTTCCGCATTCATCCATTCAACATGTTCATGAAGTTATATTCTCACCATTATTCCGATTTGCTTTCATGCGTGATTGTACAATTATTATCTACTGGCATGCCTATGATGGAATGTAATGTGCATATAACATTGTATGCTAGCCATATTTATCTTTATGTATGTAAATTCGGACATAGATTATATGCAAATAGGTTGTATGCCAACCTGAAAAATGTGTTATATGTGAACTTAGATGACCTTTTTGATGTATGAATGCGAACTTAGGAGTTAATCATCCGTGGAAATATGTTGCTTAGGCTTGGTTAGATTATTGCACAAATCATTTTATTACAAATGGTATAAGTAAGGGACCATTCTGAACCCAGCGGTTTGAGGTCTTCCCTTGCGAAGGGTGAGTGCGGCCTTAAATCTTTGTCCCGGTTCACACTGGGTGGTGACTCCATCATTCTCCGGTTTAGTCCCCCGCGGGCTACTCCGTACTCCCAACCAGGCCGCAAGCCCGGGACAGCATGCGTCACCCAGTTTCTGTGTTCCCACATATACTTTTTATACTACTTGAATGATACGTGTGTTTGCGTTATATGCGTGTGATTACGCACTGGTCAAAATCCTAAGAAGAAGAGAAAAACAGAGAGAAACGAGAGAGAACACACATCAAAAAGCCACATATATAATTTCGAGAGATAATAAAGAAGAACTTCAAGCCGACATGACGTCTCTCCGATCTATCAAGGCTATATCTATCTTCTTCATGGAGAACTAATCTTCTAGGAAAAACTAAGGATGAACTCTTGTATTTAAGTTTTTATATTTATGTTGTTGATTCCTAAGTACTCTTAATCGTTTAATACAATTGATGTTTATTATTCTTTATTATCTTTCGATTTATGAATCCAGAAATTGTGTTTATTCAACTTGCATATAGATTAAGTCATGCTTTTTCTATGTGTGATTGGGGAACCCAGTTGTGACTGGTGAAGTTGTTTTATGAGTTGTCTTCTGCTTCAGTATTGTCTGAGAGTATATTGACGACGTTAGATAAGTCGTAACGATAACTTTGTGTGATGTTAACATAGAGAATGTAAATCATCGATTACCTGAGAATTTAATAGGTGTAGAATTGAATATTTTCCGATTGTTGGTTTCGATGTGAAACCTTCCATTGTGTAATAAAAAGGAATCAATACCTAAATATAGGGAGTTCTTACAAGTGGAATTCCTGACGTTTTGCTGTTTATCTCTACTGATATTCTTCAATATATTTTCCATAGTTTTTATTCTATATTATCAATTCAATGTTTCTTTTCATTAAGTTACTGTTACTATTTTGAAATAATACAGTTCTTTGTAACAATATCTCTGAGGAATCGACACCCCGACTATACTGTAATAACAACGAGTACTTTTTGGGCGTAATCAATGGGCATCTGTCATCCCTAGTCCTGAACTAGGATCTATGGGCATTACATATCACCGTCCCCTATTCATGAATCTACATGTACACATGTTATTAAATCAGTCAATTCCAAGTTACATCTAAGGTGGATTTTTCCCCCATGCCTCAAAAAATCCCCAAAAACATGCTTTTAAACTCCAAACTTTTCAAAACATTCTCATTCATTAAATAACTGGAAATCAACTTGGCTAACGCCCTAAAGCGTTTAAAAGTAAGTCTCAAATCAAAATCAAATAAGTAAATATCAATTTGAAAAGAAATATCCACTAATAGATTTGAAATCTGGCTGGCACTACTTCACTTCGTTGAAGAACTTGGGGTTTATGCCGATAACATATAATTGATAAACTTAATTAGTACATAAGTCATGAATTATGCTTCAGAACTAGGGTAAGCTTATCAATTCAACTAATTATTATCACTACATGGTGTATTATGCTTGTGACATGACATAATGTGTGTATATGTGCTGATACGAAATCGTTATGGTGGCCCCTAACATCCTAGGATGAAATTAAAATGGTCTAAATCTATTCATCGTGGATCGACCCCTAACTTCTTGGGTTATTGTATTAATTCGACACTCTTATACTTGGGAGTAAAGAACCATTTTGTGAGTGTATCATCTACTAAATTGAATCCATAGCTTACACCGAGTTTTCCGTGGCTCACCGGCAACCAAGAGTTTTGTCCCTTAGGTTCACTCTAGACCTTTACACAAGAGTTTTATCCCTAGATTCACTCTTTAACCTTTAAAATGAGTTTTGTTTCTACGCTCACTCACAATATTTTCAATACACCCTTTTGAGTATACCCACTCACAAAGGGATTTCACAACCTCAAGTGTGTGAATATGAAGATCTTACAATTCACTTGGGCACTCACAAAAGTTAAGAAGATTTAAGATGCCCAAATGTACCAAAGCTTACTAATATGAATATAAAAATGAAGTATAAGCTTTTTCAAATGTAGAGAGTGTAAGATATAAAAGATTTGAAAAACTCTATTTGAAATTGTTTGAAGCTTGTTTGAGTAATCAAAAGATGTATGAAAATGATTTTTGCTTTGAATATATTTTTCCTGAAATGTTCCCCCTGTAAAAATGAAACAAAGCTTCAATTTATTGGCTTAAAACTAATATGGCTACTTTCTGTTCTAAGGCCGGTATGTCGGTCTACATTACCGATATGCCGGTGTGACATCAATAAACAGCTTCTAAAAATATTATCGTTGGGTTTTTAAATGTTGAAAAAAGACTGGTATGAAGATCGGTATTGAAACTGGTTTGATTTGGCCCAATTCCATAATGTATGAAAAAAGTTAGCTCTGACCGGTATGATAACCGGTATGCCTATCTTAGACCGATATGGTAACCAGTATGTCTGTCTCAGTATGTTTTTGATGACCAGTCAATTCTAATAGCACCCAGCAAAAATAAATCGGAATTGTGTTTCGTTTGAACCGCAGCAAACTAGAGACACATATCTATCTAACGGTATATCATTTGAAATTCAATTCAACTGTTTGCTGATTTTTCAAAATCATTTTCCGATGCGCTTGTGTATTGAAAGCATTTTGGTGCAAATAAAGTACAAATGGTTTTTTAATCATTCTAAGCCATGTTAAATGCAAGTGATGCAGAATGTATGATTCCTAAGAGCTTTAAAAAATTTGAATAAACTCACTTACAATTAGTTTTAGCTCTTAAACATCATTTTGATCCTCACCTTGCTTGGCTCTTGTTTTTTTTTTCTTTTCATCCTTTTTTTTTCTCTTTATCATCTTTTCTCTTTTGATCATCTTGTAGCTCATTTTAGCTCTTCATCAACAATTGTTCGACTTCTTTCTATAATGTCTACAAACACGCGTTGAAGTCTTCTAGTGTTGCATCATCAAAATCCATCTTGTGACTATGTCGCTAACAATCTCTCATTTTTTTATGATGGCAACCTTTAAAACTTGTGAGCTTTGAGAGTTCCAAATTTGTTGACGATTATGCTCCCTCTCAATATTAGCTCTCCTTCAGTATGTGATTGTCTTCAAAATAACTCTATAAAACTTACACAAACATATTAGTATAAATTTACTCTCTCTTAATGCAAGGGTGATGGTAACACAAGCTTTAATCTCATTATATGATTTCTCCGCTTTGACATTATCTAAAAGGATGGAGAAGTAAAAATTATGTTTTATTAGATTACCAACCAATATGTGCATAAAACATATAAAAGTTTATTAACATGCACACATAGCATTTTCTCTAGATCATCAAAATCACTCAAATTAAGCCAATGTCCATGCATTTCATTTTCTACCAATAAAGATTAATGGCAAGGCATCAATGTTATAAATTCCAAAAGGATCACATATACAATAAAAATAAATAAGTCTTAAGTGATACTAAAAGAGATTAATAATATGAATAAACATAGGATGAGACCACATTAAATTTAAATTACCTAATCAATAGTATGCTTTACAATCAAGTTCAATTTATACCAATAAGCATACATATATAAGTTGGAGAAAATGGTACAAATATTTCCTTAAACATGGATTTTAACTATTACCGTTGTCACATGGTGACAAATCCACCAATTATCAAAATTCATTCAATTTTTTGGTAGAGTTTTGATTATCTTCTTGATGAGCTATTTACTCATCTTTATTCAGTCTTTGGGATTAATTTAAATTTCTCATGATGATCATTCCCAAATCTCCCCATACAAAATCATTTAAGTATAATTTGGTACCCAAACTTTCTTCGGTCCATGGGGGTTAGTCTTAGTTCCTTTCGGAACCCAAATAACAGTCATATTCTTCTTTTTAGTCCAATAATCATAAATTTTGTGGGATTTCCTATTACATGCATATCATACAACATTTGATTCAATTATTTTAAATGCATGTACATGTGATAAATCTGAAAATGAAATGATTTCCTTCACAAAATAATTGTTCAATTATTTTTCCTTCATGTGAGGCTTATATCCTAATCCACATTTTCAAAACACTCTTCTTTGTGAACCAAGTAGCATTTTAAAGTTCTTTTCACCTTGAGTGAACTTGTTCACAATGCATTGCAAGTCATCTACTTTCTTATTCAAATCATCATTTTTTATTTTCAACGATTAACAAATACGTGATAATTATAAGGGTAAATGTTTCATTGTGCATATTCTCTAAACAAAATTTATGCTCTATATTTAAATACATATCCTCATTATCTAAAGCATGAATTTGTTCATTAAGAGATGCATGCTCATTTTGATCAATTAATACATCATTTTCATGATTGGTCTTTAAGTAAATATCATCATTTTCCAAAGCACGATTTTTATCAAAACATGGTGCATGTTGATGTTGAAGTGATGTATGCTATTCCTTAATCAAATTATGTTTCTTTCTAAGAGCATCATATTTATCTTTCAAATCATCAACATGTCAAACATTTCATCACAATCGAAAATATCATTTTTAGAACTATTAATGCTTTAATTTTCTGATTCCCCTCTCAAATTTTCACTAGCAATGAATGTCAAATTACAAATTTCATTAATAGATGGGATATGATCAATTTTGCATTCATTTAATTGACTATTTCCTCATTTAGAATTCTAAAGATTTCTATAATTCATATGCATTTTAAAATTTGGGAATCCTATCAATTATGCTTTTATCCAATACTTCGTATAAAAATTTAAGTGCATTATAATTTATCGAAGTTTTTCGCCCTCCCATTATCTTTTTATATCCACCAATATCGTAGATGAGCAAAAATATGAGCATCATTCTTATCCAAAATTTGAAGTTCGTTCCGTCATAAAATGGCAGTCTATAGGTGAATGCTCATTCTGCGAAGTATGTTGTGTAGCTTGTGGAGGCCAGGATCGATTCTCTGGATGATTAAGTCTTTACAGAGAAAACCTTGTTATGATAACAATTGAAATTACTACAAGCACCCAACAAACAACACTATATACCAAATAATGGGTGAATTGGGTAATTTCTTAAATTTGCGGAAATATAAATTCTTGTCGATTTTATGCTATTAAGCTTGTACCTTTACCAATTAGGATTATTAATCAATTTCTCAATCACAAGCTATGCTAAAAAATTTGGAAAGATAATATTAAGCATGCGATAAAATAAAGAGATCGAGTTAGAGAAATTGACACCAGTGATTTATAGTGGTTCGGCCAACAATACCTATGTCCACTCACTCAAGCCACGCTTGGAGATTTCTACTAATTTAAATCCATAACTTACATCGAGTTTTATGTGGCTCACCGCAACCAAGAGTATTTTACCCTAGGTTCACTCTTAAACCTTTACAATGAGTTTTGTTTCTAGGCTCATTCACAACCTTTACAATCCACCCTTTTGAATATACCCACTCATAAAGGGATTTCACAACCTCAAGTGTTTGAAAATGAAGATTTTACAATTCACTAGGGTACTCAAAAAAGATAAGAAGATTTTAAAAGCTCAAATGTAACAAAGCTCACTAATATGAATATAAAGATGAAGTATGAGCATTTTCACATGTAGAGAGTGTAAGTTATAGAATATTTGAAAAACTCCATTTGAAAGTGTTTCAAGCTTGTTTGTGTAATCAAAAGATGTATGAAAATGATTTTTGCTTTGAATATATTTTCCTAAAATATTCCCCCTAAAAAAATGAAACCAAGCTTCAATTTATAGGCTTACAACTGAATATGGTCATTTTTCTGTTCTGAGACCGGTATGCCGTTTGACATCAAGAAACTGCTTTTGAAAATTTGACTGTTGTGTTTTTTAATGTTGAAAAGAGACTGATATGAAGATCGGTATCGAAATTGATATGATTTTTCCCGATTCCAGAATGTAAGAAAAAATTCAGCTCTGACCTATATGATAACCACAATTAGTTTTAGCTCTTCATCATCATCTTGATCTTCATATTGTTTGGCTCTTGCTTTGGCTTTTTCATCCTCTTTTTGGCTCTTTATCATTTTTGCTCTCTTGATCATCTTGAAGCTCATTTTAGCACTTCATCAAAACTTGCTTCGATATATTTTTGTAATGTATGTAAACACGCATTGAAGTCTTCTAGTGTTGCATCATCAAAATCCATCTTGCGACTATGTCACTAATAGAACTAGCAAATACGGAAATAAAATAAATTTTGGAAAAAATGGTTAACCCAAATCATAATGATTGGTCTCTTCGACTGCTTGATGCACTTTAGGCATATCGAACGGCTTTCAAAACCTCTTTGGGAATGTCTCCATATCATCTATTTTATGGAAAACCTTATCATTTGCCTGTAGAACTTGAGCAAAAGGCATATTGGGCTATTAAAGTATTCAATTCGAACCATTAAATTTCTAGTCATGATCGTAAAATACAATTAAATGAACTTGAAGAGTTGAGGATTGATTCATATGAGAATAAAAATAATCTTAAAGCTAAAACTACGGTCTTTCATGTTAGTCGAATTTCACGAAAAATATTTGAAATTGGTTAAAAAGTTTTACTTTATAATTATCGTCTTCACTTATTTCCTCGAAAATTAAAATCCAAATGGAGTGACCCATTTATTGTGAAGCACGTTTACCCATATGGAGCTATTGACATTAAGAATCCTATGGATGGTGATTTATTTAAAGTAAATGGACAACGTTTGAAATTATTTTTGGAGTGTTCAAATATTTAAAAATATATTTTCCTTTCAAACCTAGTGTACTATGTTTGTCTAATTTTCATTTTTCTTGAGTTTTGCATCATTTTTCTTTTTGTCAAAATATTGCACCTCAGTTAAACAGCGGATAACGGTACTCCGTGACTCTAACTGGGTTCTTTTAGTTTCCTAAAATTATCAATACCCTACAATCAAGACATGGAAGAAACTCTCGTAAAATACCACAATCATTTTCCTTCTCTCCCCCAAAATGTTCTCATGAAAATTTACAAAGCACGTACCGAAAGAATAAGGCTTCTTATGATCAATGGTATTCCTAATGATATTCGTTGGGTAATTGAAGTAAGAGTTCGCTTGGCAGGTGAGTCATCTGACTCATTCATTTCTTACATGTTTGGTTTAGGGAAAAACACCTATGCTAAGAAATGAAAAGCTAAACAATTAGGAGTTTGTTATAATTGTTCACGTTGGACGTGCAACACTTATTGTTATAGACAAATTTAAACATTAACCGAAAACCCAATTAGAGTACTTAATATATATCATTTTTCCATTTTCTTTTAGTATTTCTTGAGGATGCTAAAATACTAGGGTTCATTTCAAAACCGGAAAAAGATATTGTTCTTAATGCAGGAAAAATTGTTGAGTTAATCGATCAACTGTTAGCTTATGAATCAAAAGTCGACCAAATTCTTTCCAAGTTGGACTGGTTAGATAACGATCGTGGCAAGAAGCGTATAGTGGACTTGAATCTTATTCTGTAACTTTGTAGGTTTAATAGTAATGTTGTTGAGTCAATTGTATTTTCCACACTAAGTAGGTGATGTTTTATAAACTATACTTCTTCTTATTCAGACATTGGGGATAATGTCTCAATTGGTTGGGGGAAGGGATATTTGACTAAATAGTCTTCGTTTTTTTATGCTTTCCTTTTTATAAAAAAAAATTATTTTTATTTTTGTTTTCTTTTAAAAAAAAAAACAAAATCTGTTATTTTTATTTTGTTGTTGTTTTATGTGTAAAAAATTTATTTTGGGTTGATTTTGTTTTGGGTTTTTATTCGAAAAATTACACACAAGGTAACAATAAATTTTTGACTAACCAAGTGGAATTGTTGTTAGGAGATGGCAGTGTATGGAGTTTTCGCTCCTAAGATGCATCTCAAGTATTTCGTAACAAGTTATCTTTGTTCATTTCTTTTTTAATCATTTAAATTTATGAATTCTCCATAATATTAATTAAATTTGATCTTCATATGCTTATTTGATAGGTATTATCAACATACATGGTAACATATGATCATGGGTTGTAAGTGAAAATTTTATAATATTCACTTCTCTAGTTTTTTGGAGGTAGCACCTTAAGGCATTGGAATTTATGTTTTTATTCAAAAAAAACTAACCAAACTTTTATTTAGTAACCGGACATCTTGCCTAAGCAAGCAATGATTGTTTGCATAAAATAGTAGGGCTTGAGTTAGTTTAAAAGTATGTTAATAAGCAAGTTTTTACTTAGTAACCGAACATATTGCCTCAGCAAGTAGTGATTGTCCGTGTAAAATGGTAGGGCTTGAGTTGTTTTAATAAGAAAACTTGTGTGTGTGAATAAGTTCAATTTTGTAGCCTCTCTAACTTGAGCAATTAAGTTCGTATAGGTGTTTTAACACTTAGTGCCCTAAGACCAACTGGTCTGGGGGTCATTGGCCCAAAGTTCGTTACATGGGTTAAAGAGAAATGTTAAGGGAATCAGACACTCCTCTTTTTGACATCTGAGATTCAAGCAATTAAGTATGTATGGGTGTCTTAACACCTAGTGCTCTAAAACAACTGGTTTGGAAGTCACTGGCCCAAACATCGTTACAGGGGTTAAAGATGTATTAATAATATATATATATATATATATATATATATATATATATATATATATATATAATATAGTTGTCATTACCAAAAGGTGAAAATTCTTATATAACTTTAGGCAAAAAATATTACTCTTTTTTCAACAAGACCATTGAATATTGTGGGCACAATGAATTGATTGATACTTATAATTTCTAACTTGGGTACCATACTTATATGTGTGTATGGAAGAATGGTAAAAAGTACAGGAGAATTTGCTTATTTGATAATTTAGAAAGAAATAAAATAATTTCTAACTTGGATAAGAATTTGTGTTTTTAGTTTTCGCTTAAATTAATATGGACTAGTAATAAACTGGTTGGGGGTGTGAGGAACGTTAAAAAGTGTACATTTAATAAAGTGAAATTAATCATTTTACACTTATAGTTTCATTAATCACCTTAATTTAGCACATTTGAGAAATAATAATTAATTTTATGTTTTATATATTTTTATTTTGATTTTTATTTCTTTCGTAGGTGATAATAATTTGGGTGCATAACTAGAAAAATGGATGTGACATTTGGATTTTGGAGGCCATAAACTTAAAAGGGCGTTCTAACAGTGTAAATTTCGGAATTCCAACTTTACGTAATTTTTATAATTTGGCCATAACGTTTTACTCTGATATCGGATACAAGCAATTTCAGTTCTAGATGAAAGAAGATTCAAATATCTACAACTTTACTCATTTCAAGATTTTCTAGTTCTGAGGTTTTCAAGGCCGAAATTGATGAAATATCCATCAAGTGCTATATGTAATTATTAAAGTCAAAAACAATATATATATATATATATATATATATATATATATATATATATATATATATATATTATATGTGTGTGTGTGTGTGTGTGGGAAATGACATACACCTTTCAGTGGAATGTCATTTTCCATAAATCATGTAATTTGCAAAATGATTTTCAAATTACATGATGCATGGAGGGTGCTGAGCCATCTACTATAAATAGATGTGCTCAACACCTTAGAAAATTAGATTCCGCCATAGAATTCTCTCTGAGATTTTGTGAAGAGTTCCAACTCTTTTGTTTTTTTTAAGCTTTGTTGTAATTTTTTTCTTTCAGTAATGAAATTATGTGTGTTTTTATTCAAAGCATGAGAGTAGCTAATTTCATCCTGTTGAGAAAAAGTGTGAAGCTGTTAATATGAAAATATAGATTAATCTTACTATATTATAATATATGAATTGTAATCTAAAAAGTAATATTTAATTGAAATCTGAATAATTATTGACAAACTTTATTACCGCCCATATGGCTGGTTTTATATATTTGGTATAATTGAGTACCTAACTGGACTTATTATAGACAAACGTTATCACTGCTTTTATGGCTAGTTTTATATGTTTTGACATAATTAATTTCTGAAGTAAATTAACTGGGTGATAATGCAATTTATATATATAAAAAGTAAGAGTTCTCTAAATTGATATATTAAAGTGGATCCCTTAACCCCAATATTTTATTTTTACTGTTGCAATCTAATTTAAAATTATCCATCACTTCAAACAATTCAATCTTTTTATTTTTTTGTCACTTGAATTATTATTTTATTTTACTAAATCTATTCCTGTAGATCGACCCCGGAATTACCGAGTTATTTTATTACTTTAACACTCTTATACTTGAGAGTAAAGAAATACTTTGTGAATCTGTCATAATCATCATGTGACATACTTACCTGGTTTCCCGAATACTTTTGATCCTAGTTAAATCTATCAAAATAAATTACAAAACGCGGTTAGGATTGCAGTTTTGCAAATCCCTACTAACAATAATAAACTTTCGGACCTTCCCAGAACACCCAAAATAATTCTGTTTTCAACGATTTCAGTTTAATTACTCATAACATATCCAATATAAATCTATTTGTAACATTAGATTCCATTTCCGGATAAAACATAGAAAACCTTATAAAATGTCCGAAAACGTTGCAGATGAATCTGAAACTTTTCGGGTCCTTCCCGTTCCACCCAGAACACATCTAATACTCATATTACATCATTATACAATTTTCTATATCAATTTAGTAGCTCAAATATTCAAATTACGTGTTTTCAAAAAACATTCCGTAAAAACTTCCGATGAAGAAGAAGAAGAAGAAGAAAAAGAAAAAGAAGAAAGAGAATAGGAAGAAGAAGAAGAAGAATCCATGACCCATTTTAGACCCCCATTTTAGACCCATTTTTCTAAAATGATGAGTTTGATGATTTGGCATTTGAAGAAGAAGAAGAAGAATCCATGACCTATTTTATACCCATTTTTCTAAAATGATGAGTTTGATGATTTGGCATTTGTATTGTGTTGTGAACATGAGTATGATGATGAATGTATGATTCTTTTTGTTTTGAGTCAATAGAAAGGTTGGTAGACCTCATTTGATAAATTGGGTGTAAATTGGTGAATTTGATAAGGTGAATTAAAGGTTAATTGTTGATGAATTGATGGTTTAATGCATGTAGAATGAAGTGTAAGATGATGTATTATATGTTGGTTTTTAGTATGGAAGTGTTGAAATGGAGTAAAGTTGGATGATTTGAGCTTTGGATGAGTTTGGAGAAGCAAAACAGAATCCTGGAAACCAGATCGCGTCGCGACGCAAGAAGGACTATGCGTCGCGACACAAGAGGAAAATGGTGACTGGGTCGCCACAAGGGTCTGCATCTCTACGCAAGACACAGAATCTTCCCAAAATCAGTTTTAAACCCCCAGTTCCACCCTAGCGCGTTAGAGACCACCATTGAGGTCTCGTATCAATTCATATACATATTTTACATCAAAATACGATTGTGAAAAGCCGCGTATGTAAAACATATTGATGTATCATGAAGCTTAGTTAGATATTAAGGTTTATTACTATATAGATATATATATTTTTTAATTAAGTTCTCGATCCCAGAAAGTAAAATAGAAAGAGAAAAAAATTAAGGTCTCGTAGAAGTTCAGCACAAGATAGGAAACCAAATAGTAAGGTCTCGTAGAAAGTTATCCAAGAAAGTAAAATAGAAAGAGAAAAAAATTAAAAAGAAAGTTAGGAAAAGTGTAAGGATTCTTAAGTAACTAGAAATAAGAATGAAAGAGATATAGAACTGGATTAGTAAGTGAGCACAAGAACCCATAGCAGTAAAAGAAGAATAGAGAAAGCCCCAGCAAGTATTAGAGTTGCCCAATAGGAGTAAGATTCCTTTCCTCTTCAAGAAATTCTTCCAAATAAATTCAATAGCCTTCGAAATCTTCTTATAGATGGTGGGTTCCCCGAGTAACGAAGAATAGCCAGAGAAATAACAAAACTAAGAAACCTGGATTTGTCTTGAGAGCCCCAATGGACTTAGATGCCAAAAATGATTTAGAGAGCTCCAGATACCCAAACCCCGATCCAGATCCCCAAGTAAGAAATAGAAACGGTTAGTTACCTTACCCCCAACAATCTATTAGAGACAATACCTCAAACTATCTAGTCATCGAACCTTCCAGTGACACAAGATAAGAAGGTTGCCCTGATAGAGCCTACCTCATAACTACCTTACATGAGGAATAGACCCTACCAGGGCATAAAACGCCATAATAAGGATATCAAAGCCCGTCGAGACATAAGTGTTAGACATTATGTCCCATAGCGTCACTGTTTGTAAATGATATTGTATTATTGTACAAAATTAACTATGTGATAATGAAATTGCCTTTTGCCGTTTTGTAATTTATTTACTTTGATATATAAATGGCGAAAGTCCATATGATTAGTACTGGATTGAGATGATATGAGACAGAGTATCAATCCATAAAGGTTTAATCATAAATATCCCTAGCCGTAGTATTATCGAGACTGGACATCGATAATGCGGAATAGGCTAGTATTGCGCTTGTGCACGTTGTGAGGGCACAACGGCATAGTTCTCATATATTTAAGTATTGGATACTTATGCAAGTGCGATAGGAGGTTGTGTTTTACCGATGGTACGGAAAACAGCTTCGCTCTGGATAGACCCCGCGGAATCCCATTGGTAGTATGTCTATGTGTCTATGGGAGGCCGCATCAGGGTAGGTGTATATGGTCTTAACCTGAGACTTACATCGCTAGTACTTGCGACAATCGGTAAACTTTGGTTTTGGTGGTTGGGGACCTTAACCGGTTCTGTGTACACCTCTTCTGGGTTTATCGAGAAGCGTAGTGTACTGGATGTGATGTCAAGATGGAAGTATCGCTTCAAACATATGGAGGTGATGATCACGCAGGGCACAGAACTAGTACTCTATAAAAGGTTGCAACCGTCGGGACAATATGACCAGGTCAGGATTGTCCGATTTAAAGAGACTAGTTGCTTGATGTCCGATATATGTTTCGTACGGGGGGACACATCTCCAGCCCTAGGCCTAGCATGTGATCATCCGATACTGGATCGATGTACGCAATACTACGGTTATACTACGCTTGATATAGATCTTATATTCCTATAAGAATATTTCTGGAGAATTGGGTAGGCATGGCGCTTTGCTAGAAGCCAACCTTGTCTTGTGAATCGGTAAAGACGTAGTACGAGGTACGTACGTGTTCGGATTATCCGACGACCGTATTTACTGCCAAAATATCCGGAGGTCTCTTGGGTCGCTTCCCGAAGATTCACCTATGATATTTGATTCGAATTTAATTAATCTTGGATTAATTACGGAGAAACTTTATCTTGGATAAAGTGCCTTATTTAGAGAGAGAGAGAACGATTAATTTGGAATTAATCAGTAAGATTATTATATTCGATATAATAATTGAAATTCGATTTCGACGCGAAATTAAAATTAGATTTTAATTCGGGCATACGAGTTAATTTAGAAATAATTCGTTAGCGACGTAAATAATAATTTCGCTAGGCGCGATTATTTATTCGATTTAATTAACGTCGCGACGCAAGTTCGGTATTTCGGAAATATCGAACACGAACGCGTGAGTGGACGTGGGCCCACTTTCATTTGGAAACGTGTGGGGCCCACATGACACTTGTCATTATATGCATTATTTTATTGATAAGGCATTGCATGTTAATAGTGTACAAAACACTCTAAGGCATTGCATGGTGATAGTGTGCATTACACTCAAAGGTTTTGCATGGAGTTTGAGTGTTTGACACTCTAAGCCATTGCATGGTTTATGTCATAGATTTATTATTAATTTAATAAATTATAACATAAATATAAATTGATTTTGGTTAAAACAAAAATCAATTAAGACTTTACAAAAATCTCTCTTCTCTCTCAAATTGCCGAGAACTCCATTGACAAGGGCAAGGAAGATTTGATCTTCTATTTCTCCATTTTTGCTAGCACAAGCAAGGGATCAAAGAGGTGATAGGGAAACCATCAAGAGCTTGGAATACAAAAGCTTGGAGCTTCAAGTCTTCTTCTTCCTCTTGGCCGAATCTTCCACAACTTGGAGCTTCTACCATTTGATCATCTTCTCCATCACAAGATATTGTAAGTATGATTCCGCCATATTCATGTTTATATATATATTCTTTATAGTATTTCACATGCTTAATCTTTGTTTGGGACATATTATAGAAACCAACAATGGTATCATTGAGCTAGGTTTAAGCATGAAATACTTTAGGTTAAAATTTGATAAAATTGGTTGAAGCATGTTCTTGTGAAATTTGATGAATAAGTATGCTTGCATGTATATAGAATGATGTTATATGAAATCAATTTTATGAAAAATGCATTGGATGATTTTTCCCCAAAATTTTAACCTTGGCCGAATGGTGTGATAAAATTGGTTAAAGCATGTTCTTGTGAAATTTGATGAATAAGTATGCTTGCATGTATATAGAATGATGATACATGGAATCAATTTTATGAAAAATGCATTGGATGATTTTTCCCCAAAATTTTGACCTTGGCCGAATGATATGGTGAAATTGATTGAAGCATGTTCTTGTGAAATTTGATTAATAAGAATGCTTACATGTATATAGAATGATGATACATGGAATCAATTTTATGAAAAATGCATTGGATGAATTTTTCCCCAAATCATGCCTTGGCCGAATGTGTTGCTACTTGGAGTGGATTGAAATTTTTGGTTTAAGATCATTGGATGACTTAGAACGTGTACGGGACGTAGATTAATAATTCAATCGGATTGAAAAACAAATCGACACAAAAAAACTCACCTTGGCCGAATACATAGGACATGTAAAGGAGTTGATTTTTGTTAAAATTAATGTTGGACATTTATTTTGAAAAATTGATGATTAATAAATTAAATGGGTATTTTTGAAAATATTGGTTTAATACATTAATCTTGGTATTACATTTAATTAATTGGACTTTAATGTTTGGAATATTAAAATTTAATTAATGGGCTTTAATAATTTAATTGGGCCTTATGGGCTTAAAATGGTTTTATGGCACTTAAGGGTGATTCCTTATTTGGGCTTGGTAATTAGGTTTGACCCACATTGACCAATGCCCAAGCCTTAATAAATCAATTCTAAGTCCATTTGACTTGAATTAAATTCAACATTGGATGTTAGTTGGGCTTTGAGGCCCAATATGATTAGATTTAGAATCTAAGTCTTTAAAGCACATTAAAAGTGTAAACATTTAATTTGGAATTAAATAATTGAATTGGTATTGAATACGAATTAAATTAGATTTAATAAGTAGTTCGATATAATTCGCGAATTCGTACCTTGTGTACTTATTCTCAATCGAGTTGGACTCGCGCAAAATCAAACCGTTGTTTGAACATTGGATGATCACTTTAACAAAGACTAATTAATGGATTAGATTGGTTGTAGAAGCATGTCTTGTTTGAATATATATGTATGTGATGAATGAATAGTGTATATCGGATGGATATTAGAAGGGAAAGGGTAATTTTAGAAATTATTGTAAATTTGGAATTTATAATTGGACCTGCGTGTCCAGCCTTATCTCTTTATCTCTTTGTATTCTCTTCTCACCTAATTCCCCTCAATGTAAATGAGGTTTCTCTTATTGTATTATGTAATTGGGTAGAAGTAGAATAGTGCTAGCGGGGAGAGGAAAGGGAGTGATTTGTTCTAGGAACAAGTTGTTTATATATCCATCCGCATATCACTATTAATTTACTTTACGCGCTTTATGATGTTTTAGAAGCATGCTTAAGGGTGTATGATGATGAGACCTAACAAAGATAAATAAATTGGTTGCCAATTACGCGAAAATCCCTCAATTTATATTAAGCGAATATCCTTCCATTGAATGGTTCTTGTTCAAGATCCGAAGTTGGCATTGGTTGTTTTTGACCAAAGTCAAGACCTTTGTCAATCTAGGATGTACTTGAATCATGAGAGTTTTGTTGCATATCGGTGTCTTGTCCAAATCGTGATTTTTATTGGCCAAAGTCAAGATCACTTTTTGTCCAACGACATTGATTACGAAACTTTCCTCGTCAATGGGTCCCGCTTAACTGGAATCACTAGGTTTGTTTTTGGCCAAAGCCAAGGCCTAGATGATTCGGAGGATAGGGTTAGGAAAATGTAATGGTTACATTGGCATTATACATATGTTTCGGACTTGGATGTCCACCTAACCGGATCTAGGAATTGGATGAGATCCAATTGATCATGGAGATACCTAAGTTAAATAGCATACAATTTTTATTGGCCAAAGTCAAGGTTGTGTGTTATTTAACGGGATCCTAGCCCACTAGGAAATTCGATTCCCGAGTTCTCTACAGAGGGTTAGAAACTTGAAGAAAATAGTGGGAGGCTATTATTGAATTTGCAATCTCGTTCAGATAATTAGCCTTACTCGTCTTTCAAAATTATTTCGTCAATATTTTAAATGATTAGTTGGACTAATATATTGTTATTTTACTTGTAACAGTTTGACTGTACCCATAACATCGTTGACTTTATAGTTGGACTATAGTTGTCAAGATGACTGGCAAAGGTAATATCCGCGACATAATCATGGGCGATAATGTCTTCAAAGGGACAAACTTTGCCGACTGGGAAATGAACCTCAAGATAGTGCTTGGGGCTGAGAGGGTACTGTATACTATTCAGAGGCCTCTCCCGCCTAAACCCACTGAGCCACTGGAGCTAGAGTTATGGAAGACTCATAGTGACGATTGTGACCAAGCTCAGTCAGTTATGCTAGCTGCAATGACCCAGCATTTCAGACGCCAAAACAGGGACTTGGATCCCTATAACATGATGGCAAGATTGCGTGATCTTCACCGCACTAACAAGCGGATGAAGAGGTACGAGCTAGTAAGGAAACTCTTCCGCTCCCGGATGACAGATGGCACATCAGTTGAGGCCCACGGGACTCAAATGATCGCTGACATAGATGAGTTAGCCAATATGGGCATTGTCTTGGAGGCAGAGCTGACGATTGATATGATATTACAATCGCTGCCCGATACTTGGAAACAAATCATCGTCAACTATAAGTTGATGGATACTGACGACACTCTCGGAGAGTTGTTGTCCGTGCTGAAGGAGTCCGAAAGGGAACTCCTAAAAGGGAGCAAGCACGAGGCGTATTATGCATCGACCTCTCATGCGCCAAAGGCTAGGCCCATGGCAATTGGAGGTGCGAGGAAGAGGAAGTTCAAAAGAAGGGCAAAGGCAAGTTGACAGTGGCTTCTAGGAAGCCAAAGGACAAATCTCGCGACATCTGCCTTAACTGCGGCAAAAGGGGTCACTGGAAACGTGACTGCCAAATAAGCATTGTGCAGAAGGAGGATAACAAGGGTGGCAAGGCTACCGCCTCTGGTATGTTTGTTATTGAGATAAATATGAATACTTCTAGTTTTAAAAATTGGATTTTTTATTCTGGTTGTGGTGCTCATATTTGTACTGATGTGCAGGATCTGCATGATAGCAGGATGCTGGCGTCAGGGGAGATGGATCTACGGGTCGGAAACGGAACACCAGTTGCTGTTTTGGCCGTAGGGACTTTTGTTTTAGAACTGCCCTCAGGGCATGTACTTAAACTTTTAAACTGTTATTTTGTACCTAGTTTAACTAGGAATATTATATCTGTATCCTTGTTAACCCAACAGGGTTACACTTTTGTATTTAGAAACACTGGGTGTTATTTATATAAAAATGATGCAGAAATTTGCATAGCTGTTGCAAATAACGGTCTTTATATTTTGAATATAAATGAATCTCCTAAAATGACAAACAAAAGCTCAAAAGGAGTAGAGTAATCTAAAAGATGAAGCTTATATGTGCATTGTCGTCTAGGACACATTAACAAGACTCGCATATCCACACTTTCGAAGAGTGGGTACTTGGACGAATTTGATCTCAATTCATATGACGTCTGCGAATCTTGTCTTTTAGGCAAAATGCCTAAATCACCTTTTAGCGGTAAATGTGAACGTACCACAGAACTGTTAGCTCTCGTTCATACTGACGTATGCGGGCCCATGTCTAGCCAGGCTAGAGGTGGATTTCACTACTTCGTAACCTTTACAGATGATGCATCTCGTTACGGTTATGTGTATCTTATGAGACACAAGTCGGAAACTTTTGAGAAATTCAAAGAGTTTCGACACGAAGTGGAGAAACAAACAGGGAAGAGTATTAAGACATTACGGTCAGACCGTGGTGGCGAATACTTAAGTTATGAGTTTCAAGATTACTTAAAAGAATATGGTATTCTTTCACAGTGGACTCCTCCTGGAACACCGCAATTAAACGGTGTGTCCGAACGGAGAAACCGCACCTTGTTGGACATGGTAAGGTCAATGATGAGTCACACTGAGCTACCAATATCCTTCTGGGGATACGCATTAAACAGTGCTATACTTGTTTTGAATAAAGTACCGTCGAAGTCTGTTGAACAGACTCCATATGAGATATGGACAGGAAGGAAACCAGGTTTCTCTTTCCTGAAGATTTGGGGATGCTGGGCACATGTTAAACGTTTGGAAAGTACCAAACTTGAACCCAAAACTGATAAATGCCTTTTTGTAGGATATCCTAGGGAAACCAAAGGATATTACTTCTATCACCCACAAGAGAACAAAGTATTTGTTGCTCTACAAGCATTTTTTTTTATAAATGCAGTGGTAAGTGGGAGGAAAGTAGAACTCGATGAAGATCGTAGTGATACTGTTCCTGGCAATGAATCAATGACGGAACAAGAACAGACCGTCCAGGATGAGTCTGTACCACAAACTTCACATACACAAGGACCGCGTAGGTCGGAGAGAGTCAAAACAGTACCTGAGAGGTATGGGTTCCTGATCTCACCTCATGTAGATATTAATCTGATTGAGGATAATGACGGCTACGTATGAGGAAGCGATACGAAATATCGATTCCGCTTTATGGCAAGAAGCCATGAAGTCCGAGATGGATTCATGTACGCCAACCAAGTTTGGACACTGGTTGATGCACCAGAAGGCGTAAGCCTATTGGATGCAGATGGATTCAAGAAGAAGACGACTGGCAACGCAACGTAACTTGTAGCAGGATCGTCATTGATGACGAGAAGCCGTACAAACAAGAAAACTCTCTGTAGCGAATCGTCACAATAGCGAGAACGACGAATCACCTTCCACAAATCCTTGGAATAACAAACACACTTCGACTTCGAACTATAACTAACATTTACCCCAAACAACAGTTGCCATGTTAAATTATAAAGCTTGCACGTGATTTTCGGATATGGCAATGGACGTTAAAGCTTCCTTAACGAAACACTTTAGGATGTTTATATGCAACAGTTTTATCGTGCCAAGACTTGCAAACAAGGTTTGTAAGTTAATCGATCATTTATGGATTGAAGCAAGCATCACGGTCATGGAATCAACGTTTTGATGAGATCATAAAAGAATATGATTTCGTGCAAAACGCAGATGACCCTTGTGTATACAAGAAGGTTAGTGGGAGAGCACTTACTTTTATCGTCCTTTATGTCGACGACGTATTGCTGATAGGCAATGACATTCCCATGCTAACGTCGGGTGAAAGCTTGGCTTTCATTAAAATTCTCCATGAAAGATCTGGGAGAAGCAGCCTTTATTCTTGGAATAAAGATCTACCGGGATAGATCTAGAAAGCTGCTTGGACTCTCCCAGAGTACATACATTGATAAAGTGTTGAAGCGATTCAACATGGAACAATCCAAGAGGGGATTGGTTCCAATGATACGTGGTACCTCTCTGTCTAAGGACATGTGTCCTAAGACTCAGGAAGAGAGAGACAACATGAGTCGGATACCGTTCGCCTCTGCAGTCGGATCGATCATGTATGCCATGATATGTACACGACCTGATGTCTCATATGCTTTGAGCATGTGTAGTCGCTATCAGGCCGATCCAGGTGAAGGTCACTGGATAGCAGTTAAGAATATCCTTAAATATCTTAAACGAACTAAGGATGCTTTCTTAATTTATGGAGGTGGAGAACTTGCGGTATCTGGGTATACCGATGCAAGTTTCCAAACCGACAAGGATGACTATAGGTCACAATCCGGGTACATTTTTTGTTTGAATAACGGAGCAGTGAGCTGGAAATCTTCCAAGCAAGATACTGTTGCCGATTCAACAACAGAAGCGGAGTATCGCTGCATCTGAAGCAGCAAAGGAGGCAGTTTGGATCCGAAAGTTCCTAATCGGATTAGGAGTAGTTCCGTTAGCAGCAGAGCCCGTTCCATTGTATTGTGACAATAACGGGGCCATAGCGCAGGCTAAGGAACCAAGGTCTCATCAACGGTCCAAGCATGTTCTTCGACGTTACCATCCGATTCGGGAGATTATACATCGTGGCGATGTAAAAGTCGAGAAGGTCACATCAGATGATAACATTGCAGACCCGCTGACGAAGGCTGTCATTCAGCAAGTTTTTGAACGACACATACATAGTTCGGGTATTAGATGCTTGAGTGACTGGCTATAGGCCAAGTGGGAGATTGTTAGACATTATGTCCCATAGCGTCACTGTTTGTAAATGATATTGTATTATTGTACAAAATTAACTATGTGATAATGAAATTGCCTTTTGCCGTTTTGTAATTTTATTTACTTTGATATATAAATGGCGAAAGTCCGTATGATTAGTACTGGATTGAGATGATATGAGACAGTATCAATCCATAAAGGTTTAATCATTAAATATCCCTAGCCGTAGTATTATCGAGACTGGACATCGATAATGCGGAATAGGCTAGTATTGCGCTTGTGCACGTTGTGAGGGCACAACGGCATAGTTCTCATATATTTAAGTATTGGATACTTATGCAAGTGCGATAGGAGGTTGTGTTTTACCGATGGTACGGAAAACAGCTTCGCTCTGGATAGACCCCGCGGAATCCCATTGGTAGTATGTCTATGTGTCTATGGGAGGCCGCATCAGGGTAGGTGTATATGGTCTTAACCTGAGACTTACATCGCTAGTACTTGCGACAATCGGTAAACTTTGGTTTTGGTGGTTGGGGACCTTAACCGGTTCTGTGTACACCTCTTCTGGGTTTATCGAGAAGCGTAGTGTACTGGATGTGATGTCAAGATGGAAGTATCGCTTCAGACATATGGAGGTGATGATCACGCAGGCACAGAACTAGTACTCTATAAAAGGTTGCAACCGTCGGGACAATATGACCAGGTCAGGATTGTCCGATTTAAAGAGACTAGTTGCTTGATGTCCGATATATGTTTCGTACGGGGCAGACACATCTCCAGCCCTAGGCCTAGCATGTGATCATCCGATACTGGATCGATGTACGCAATACTACGGTATACTACGCTTGATATAGATCTTATATTCCTATAAGAATATTTCTGGAGAATTGGGTAGGCATGGCGCTTTGCTAGAAGCCAACCTTGTCTTGTGAATCGGTAAAGACGTAGTACGAGGTACGTACGTGTTCGGATTATCCGACGACCGTATTTACTGCCAAAATATCCGGAGGTCTCTTGGGTCGCTTCCCGAAGATTCACCTATGATATTTGATTCGAATTTAATTAATCTTGGATTAATTACGGAGAAACTTTATCTTGGATAAAGTGCCTTATTTAGAGAGAGAGAACGATTAATTTGGAATTAATCAGTAAGATTATTATATTCGATATAATAATTGAAATTCGATTTCGACGCGAAATTAAAATTAGATTTTAATTCGGGCATACGAGTTAATTTAGAAATAATTCGTTAGCGACGTAAATAATAATTTCGCTAGGCGCGATTATTTATTCGATTTAATTAACGTCGCGACGCAAGTTCGGTATTTCGGAAATATCGAACCCGAACGCGTGAGTGGACGTGGGCCCACTTTCATTTGGAAACGTGTGGGGCCCACATGACACTTGTCATTATATGCATTATTTTATTGATAAGGCATTGCATGTTAATAGTGTACAAAACACTCTAAGGCATTGCATGGTGATAGTGTGCATTACACTCAAAGGTTTTGCATGGAGTTTGAGTGTTTGACACTCTAAGCCATTGCATGGTTTATGTCATAGATTTATTATTAATTTAATAAATTATAACATAAATATAAATTGATTTTTGGTAAAACAAAAAATCAATTAAGACTTTACACAAAATCTCTCTTCTCTCTCAAATTGCCGAGAACTCCATTGACAAGGGCAAGGAAGATTTGATCTTCTATTTCTCCATTTTTGCTAGCACAAGCAAGGGATCAAAAGAGGTGATAGGGAAACCATCAAAGAGCTTGGAATACAAAAGCTTGGAGCTTCAAGTCTTCTTCTTCCTCTTGGCCGAATCTTCCACAACTTGGAGCTTCTACCATTTGATCATCTTCTCCATCACAAGATATTGTAAGTATGATTCCGCCATACTTCATGTTTATATATTATTCTTTATAGTATTTCACATGCTTAATCTTTGTTTGGGACATATTATAGAAACCAACAATAAAGATGTTACCCTAGTCCCTACCAATATAGGCATAGATGACCATAAGAAATCTGATGAGAGTTCACATAGAATTTCAGAAGATTGATCAGCCAGAAAGAGATTAAAGAAGTTTCAAGGTTATTAGGAAGAGAACCCAATATATCCTAGAGAACAAGACAAATCAGCATAAGGTTCGCAGCATTAGTAAAAGATTACATGATAGACCAACATGGTAGAACCAAAGGATCAGCCCACCAGCCAATAGAAAACCATAGAAGTATAAAATAACAGACCTATAAGGTTGGGGATATTTAGAAATAATGAAGGTACTAGTATTGACCATAGAACAAATTGCCATAGTAGCAATTGGTGGCAAGAACAAAGAGAAGAGATTTGAGAAATAGCCAGAAGTGCGAACCACCATTAGACCCAGTAGCATGGCGTAGAGCAAAGGAATATGATATGGAAATAGTAAGAAGGAAACATAAATGGCAAAAAGATTTAGTATGAACATTGAAGTAAGAAAAAAAGTTTGGAGACAATAAGATATGTGAAGACCTCGGAGAAATCAATGAAGAGTAATGAATCTTAAAACATGGAGTAGTTGACCAGGTCTCCGCAAAACCAATGACAACCCTCCCTTCTTGAAAGCGTGCAAACACTAACCAGATCGTCACATAGCCTAAGTGTCAAATAGAATGCAGACCACATGATCCCTGTAGAATACATTTATGCTCACCCCTCAACCTAGAATTTAGTAAATAAAAGAATCAGTAGAGAAGGGCAATTAGTAGATCAACCAATCACGAGATGGCTAGATAGTCAAGTTGATAAGTTAAACAAAGCGTAGTTAAGAAACACGAGGTATGATAGTCTAAAGTCGGGATGAGTCGAACAATACATAGGAATTATAAGGAAGAGTAACAAAAGGAGATTTAGTAGGCCCTTATGATGAAGTAAAGACTTAAAGGTAGAAAGAGACCAAGGAGAATAAATCTTAAGAATATAGCAATAGCTTATGAATAATTTCATGGTGTTGGATAGAAGGACTAGGTAAGAGTGACATCTGAACCAAAGGGTTTAGAAGGATAAACCACAGAGATAGGATAAGAAAAATTACATAGATAGTATGAGGAAATTCTTAGAAAGCACGACCTTAGAAGGACTTCGCAGAAAGGGCAGTAAGTGCAATAGTCGAAGGTTATCAGAAGTAAAATTGGAAAAGACAACCCGACAGTTTTAGTAGTGATATCCTATGTGAGGAAAGTTATCAGACTTATATACATGGAGGTTCCAAACTTATAAATAATCGTATGTGCAATTGGATCACCATATCCAGAAAGACCTTAGATCAAGATCCCACCCTCCCAATCCTCGCTAGACAGCAGCAGTAGAGATGGATCCTGATGGTTTCCTCAAGACATTCCCAGGAATGAGTGAAAGTATATTGGAAGAAAAATGGGCAAAGGCCTTCAGACATAGTTCAAGAATAGAATAAAAGTAAGAGACATTGTTGGATCAAAGAGTTAGAAAAGAAGTTTATCAGATGGTATGTTACAAGAAGAAAGTAGTAGTTAAGTAATAACTATGATACAAAGGAACTAGTATTAGACATAGTAATGGAAAAGACATAGACCATGGAAGTTCTTAGTATAGTATGAGACAAGCAGAATGCAAGAAGAGTGTAAAGGAAACAGATTAGAAGCAAAGCTAGGGGTGAGCAACAACGGTAGTAGAAGAGTACCTAGTAAGTACAGACGAAGTGTGTAACTACAAGGTTTCGTAGAATTGAAATGTAACTAAAGATCCCTTACGTGTTAGATCCCATAAGTACGTTAAGTACCCATGATAAAAACCTGGGTGGAACAAAGCCAAGCAAACCCCTCCACGTGTTTTAAGCCCCAAGAACCGCAAATCTTGATTTTTGTAAGAACAAGATCCTTCCAAGATCAAGTCCAACCCTTAAGGAACCTTGCCCTTAAGAACCTTTCTTTATTTCTTTGGAGAATCCTGAACAGTGATACATCGCCACAACACTTGCCACACATTGATAAGCTTTTGTTCCGTAGAACCAAGTGTAGGCACTGCATTTTTGCATATAAGTCCCGATGATGAATGACCGGCGTAAACACACATGTATAACGCAAGCGTACGTATAGTTCAAGTAGTATAAAAAAGTATCGATCCCACGAGGACTTAATACCTAATCTATTAATTTTATGAGGTCAAATGATTACTAGTATCTAACATGTTGTTTGATTGATTTGAAATGGTGATGATTCTAAATTTAAAAACAAGTAAATAAAATTGCACGAAAGTAGGTTTAAGAAAATTCAATATTAGAAAACTAACTAGGGTTGTGAATCTTTCTAATATCTTTTAAAAGATGAAGTGGTTATTTCATGGTTGTGTAATAAATCGGTTTACTAACCTGGAACACTAAATTATGCAAAAGCCTATGTTGATGGTCAGACGCAAATACCCAGTTTAACCCAATTGAACCATATGTTTATGTCAACCAAATTATCTGGATTCATTAAGTTTAAGTTCCAATTATGGCTACCCCCGCCCGACAGGTATTTGTCTATCCTGTACGGAAATCTATTAAAGGGTTATCTATCCTCAATGAAGATCGTGGACTATTAAGTCTAAGGCTGAAACCTAAAATTCCTTTGTCAAGTTTATTTTAGATTTACCACTTCAATCTTATTGGTGATTAGACAACAAGAAGAATTAAGCTTAAGACTTAATAAGTAAACCTTTAAATTACCCAAATTATAAAATAACCCCTTATAAACCGGTGATATTAGACTTCATCACAACCCCAGATAACTAAGTTAGTTACGACACATAACTAGGGCTAGTAAAAAATTAAATAAAATAAAAGACATAAAGTAAAATGCTGAAAAGTAAACTGCTGAAAAGCAAATGACGGAAAGTAAATGCTGAAATTAAATACTGAAAATTAAATGGTGAAAAGTAAATGCTGAAAAGTAAATGCTGAAAGTAAATTGCTGAAAGTAAATTACTGAAAATTAAATGCTGAAAGTAAATTGCTGAAAGTAAATTGCTGAAAAGTAAATGCTGAAAGTAAATTGCTGAAAAGTAAATAAAGTAAAAGTACAATAAAAGAAAATGCTGAGGTAAAAGGATCCACTTTTATTACTTCTATTTTAGATATCTCCCTTAATATAATATATTAACTTTGCATGATAATTACCAACCAGCCATATAGGCGGTATCCAGATTAAGTCAAATTAATAATTAATTACCAACCGACCAATCCGGCGGTATCCAGTTTAGTCAGGTTAAAACCAATTTAAATAATTATCAACTGACCAATATGGCGGTATCCTCGTTAAGTCAGGTTTTAACTAGTTTATATATTATAATTAAGAGAGATTAATCTAAATATTAGTAATAAAAGTTTAACCTTTTACCCCAGCAAAGGGGAGTTACTTCCTCATTACTGAAAAGTAAAAACTGAAAATTAAAGAAAGAAAAATATTGTGCGTTAAAAGTAAATTGCGGAAAGTAAAAACTGAAAAGTAAAGAAAAGAAGTGCAAAAGCGGAAATTAATTACTGAAAGATGTAAATAAACAAACAAGATACAATCTTCTTAGTATTCTTAAGGAATTCCTTAGAAGAAAGTATGAATTTACAAATGAAATGGCCTGGTATTTATAGGCAAAATTTTGCCTCCATCAAATCATCCACCAAATCCATTTAATTTCTCCACTAATTGCTCCACCAAATCCATTATTAATTGCTCCACTAATATCTTATCATGTTTGGTGGTGATTTGATCATTTTTATTATTTATTTATTTATTTATTTTTTACTTTGAAAATGACTTTAATAATTACACTCAACACACTTCTGGATGGTTCATCACTTTCGGGCATGAAATATTCTGAATTCGAAATTATTTGATCTTTCAAAGTGTGGATATTGGAGTCTTCTTTAACCTGGAACTTGAATCAACTCAATCCGGTATCAGAATAAAAAGTTATGCCCAAAATACGACAGATGTGCAAAACTGGAATTTCCAAAACTGCACTTCGTTAAAACGCTCTTTCAAGTTTCCAATCTCCAAAATTAATATGTCAAGTCCAATTTTTACCCTTATTTGACCCACATTTCGTCCTAAATAATTTCATTGTGTCCCAATATTATTTTATCTACAAAATAAACTAAAACACATCAAAACGTTCATCAAACTCGAGAAACTAAACAAAATATTAAGTGAAAGGGGCGGTAAATATTGATATATTTTCCGCTCATCACACCCCAAACCTAACATTTTGCTAGTCCTTATGCAAAATAACAAAATAAAATACAAGAAACAATTAAAATTAAACTAAGCCACTTTTGTAGGGATCACGGTTGCATTTAGCATATGCAACAAGCCTTTAAAACACTAGGTGTCCCTAGTGGACGAGTTATAGTCTCGTGAGGGCTTTTATTCTCTTTTCTCTTGTCTTTTTGCTTTTGTGTGCATTAGTTTTTATTATCTTTTTACTTTTGTAAAACGTTTATGACTAATCAGGTGAAACTTCTACTCCAAGTTACTAGTTGTTTTCTTTCTATCTAAATTACTGAATAAGTAAATTCTCCGATTATATTTACCATTCTCCATATGCACAGCCGACAAAATATTAATCAACTCATTTTTTCCCACAACAGTCATAAGTGTAGTTGATAAGAGATTAATATTTTTGTCCTAAAGTTTTATAAGAATTCACACCTTTTTTGCAACAATGGAAATTTTTTCTGATTTTTTTTCTTATATTTTCTTAGATTTTTTATTTTTGATTTTTTTATATACAATATCTTTCATCTATGTAGTGAACTTTGGGTCGGTGGCTCCCAAACCAGTTGGCTTTAGGGCCCAGGTGTTAAGACACCCCTAAAGACTTAATTACTCAGACTTCAGATATATATATTTTTGCAGCATCTTTGATCCATGTAGCGAGCTTTGGGCCAGTGACTCCCAAACCAGTTGGCTTAGGTGTTAAAACACCCTTACAGACCTAATAACTCGGATCTCAGATATTTTTTTTTCTCCATCACTTTTTGAGATGCTTCCTCCAATTAAACTAGAGAACTGAATATTACAAACTTTTCATTTTAGCTCATGTCTGTATGTTACAATGCATGTTGATAATATCTGCTAACTGAGCATATGAAGATCCATTTTAGTCAGTATTATGGAGAATTTACAAATTAAATAATTCAAAAGGAAATAAACAAAAATTAACTTGTTCCGAAAAAATAGTTTGAGATACGTCTCAGGAGTGGAAACTCATTACACAGCTATCTCTCACCAATTTCACATTTTTAGTCAAAATAAAAACACAAAAATGCAAAATATTTGTGTAATTTTTTTGTATTTTTCGAAAAAAATTCGGCCTAAAAATAAAAACAACACACAACTAAAAACAAGATACTAATCAACTAATTTCCTCCCCCAAACCTAAATGAGACATTGTCCCCAATTTCTTAAACAGTAGAAGAAGAGTTTAGAGGATAATACCTCGTTAGTTGAAATTCTACAGGAAATTAAAGGTTAAGATCCAGATTAATCTGACGCCTCTTACCACGATCGTCTTCGTACCAATTTATCTTTGAAAGGATATGGTCAATTTGTGGTTCATAGGCTAAGATTTGGTCTATTAGATCCGGAGCAGTTCTGGCAGTGAAGAGGAGTTCTTTTAAAGGTTTTGACACGAACCCATTTCTCCGGGCATCATCAAGAAACACACAAAGAAAATCATAAAATCCATCAACGTTAAACAACCCAATTGGTTTATGGTGTATGTTCAGGTTTTCCTAAGATAGCACTATAAAAATTTCCTCTAATGTGCCTAAGCAACATGGCAAAGCAATAAAAGCATCAGCATGGTTAATCATTTCTACCAATCATTCAGACATACCTAGCATGATCAGTTCCTCTCCGTTTGTTGGTCCAATAAGATTTGCCTCCGCCAAGGGTTTTGGGATGATTCCCAAAACGTGACTGCCTCTTTCCTGTACAACCTTCGAAACGATCCCAATAAGTCCAAGATTGCCTCCGCCATATACTAAGTGCATATTCCTTGCAGCTAAGACTCGACCCAATTCCTGTGCTGCTTCTACGTATTGTGGCTTAGTACCAACACTAGTACCGCAAAACACACAGATGTTTTCAACTCGTCTTCTTGAAGTGGCTTCCATGTTTTACTCTAGATGTCTTCAAAAGTGCAATGATGAGTTGAATTTATAACACCGGAAAAGGGTGAGTAATAATAGCACTAGTATCTTCAATATGACGTTTTTTAGCTAAACAACAAAAGAAATCGTGAAAGGTCAAAAAAGTCTGGATCATGTCTATGAAAATAAAGAAAACAACAAAACAAATCACAATTATCAGGAAAATACAAAGAGATATAATATGTACAAGAAAATGCGCGGCTTGATTGACGTTTATGCGTCAGGGACAAGCTTCCCATACAATTTTCTTATAAATTGGCAAACATGGTCTTCTTGAGTCAGATTCCCAAGACTTAACTGTTGTCTTTCTTTTTGAAATTGTGTATGTAATTTGCGAATGGCTATATGAACATATCCATTGGGATGCGTCTGAAGAGTCGAAGATATATTATCTACAGACTCCTTACTCAAGCCATCCCTAATGAATTAATTTTATCTTCATGATTATTAGACACCATTCCTAAAGAACGACAACGAGTATCGCAAAACATACGAGCACATTTATAACAAACACACATTCTTTTGGCTCTTCTCTTTTTAGCATAGGTGCTCCTTCCTAAACTACGCAAATGTGAAATAAAAGAGTCAGAAGACTCTCCTGCCAATTGGACCCGTGCTTCAATAATCCAACGAATATCAGTAGGAATACCTTTGATCATCAGTAGTCTCATCCGTTCCAAGCGAGCTTTGTAGACTTTCATCAGAGATTTTTGAGGGAGAGAAGGAATTGCTTGCGAAGATTTGCGAGAGCTTTTTCCATCGTGAAATGACTTTACCTGCAAAAATTAAACACACAAAAATAAAATACACCAAATCACAATATATACACAAATTGCATGGGTTGCCTCCCTGCTAGCGCTAAGTTTAACGTCAACAACTAGATGTGACTTCTCGAACGTTAGGCTGGATCTGAAAGTGTGACACTTTCTTTTTGTCACTCAAATGATTCTCCCCAGTAGTGTTTAACAAGCTTGTTTTTAACCTTGAAAGTTTTGTTGGAGTCAGGATCATGTATCTCAACGGCTCTATCTGGTAAAACTTTGGTGATCATAAATGGACCTGACCACCGTGATTTTGGCTTCCATGGGAAGAATTTCACCCTTGATTTGTTTAATAGTACCTTCTGCCCTGGTTCTAGTTGTATGCGCACTAACTTCTCATCATGTCTCTTCTTGGCCTTTTCTTTGTACAATTTGGCATCCTCAAAATGCTGATTGTGAAATTCCTCCAATTCGTTGAGCTGGTGGAACTTTTTCTCTTCTGTTGCTTGTAGTGCAAGAATTGGCTTTTTACTGCAAAAGACTATTTATCTTCAGGCTCCATAGGCAATTGACATGTTTTAAGTTTGTCAGTAGAACTTTGCATTGCATTGGAGTTCTGAATGGTACTGTGTATCACATCAAGTCTGAAACATTCCTCTTTCTTTTCATCATCTGGGAAATTCATGGCCTTGAAAACATTGAATGTTACCTCTTGGTCTTGTACCCTCATGGTTAATTCTCATTTTTGTACATCAATAATGGTTCGACCTGTAGCCAAAAATGGTCTCCCGAGGATGATGGCACGTCTGCGTCTTCCTCCTTATCAAGGAAAATAAAATCTACTTGGAAAATGAATTTGTCAACCTTGACCAGCATATCCTCAACTACGCCTCTTGGAAATACGAGCGTTCTATCAGCAAGTTGTAGAGAGACTGAAGTTGGCATTATTTCTCCAATCTGTAATTTCCTAAAAATAGAAAAAGGCATCAAGTTAACACTTGCACCTAAATCACATAAAGCCTTACCAAAATTATGTTCTCTTATGATGCATGGAATGGTGAAACTGCCAGGATCTTTCAACTTCGGGGGAAGTTTCCTCTGAATGATGGCGCTGTATTCTTCTGTCAATCCTACTGTCTCGTAATCTCCCAATCTCTGTTTTCGTGAAAGAATGTCTTTCATGAATTTTACATAACTGGGCATTTGTTCCAAGGCTTCTACAAATGGAATGTTGATGTGCAGCTTTTTAAACACCTCCAGGAAACGAGCAAACTACTTGTCCAATTTGTTTTTCTGAAGACGCTGAGGAAAAGATGGAGGTGGAGTGATCTGTTATTTTTCCTTTGCTTCTTTTTCCTCCATTTGTTGCTTTGTTTCTTTTGGAACTTCCTCAGCAATTGTTTTGGCTCCAACATCTTTGTTGATTTCAGTACCACTTTTTAACATGATGGCATGACATTGCTCTTTTCCATGTTCCTTGGATTGGGTTCTATATTGCTGGGAAGATTACCTGGCGGTCTGTAACTTTAAGCATTGGCCAGTTGTCTGATTTGATTCTACAGTGCTTTGATGGAAGTATATTGGCTCTGAAAGATAGCATTATATACTGCTTGTTGCTTTTTGAACATCTCTGCAATCCATTCTTTCATTTCTGGTTCTTTTTCTTGTTCCTGGTTTTGCTGTTGGAATCCTGGTGGTGGATAGTTCTTTTGCCCTGAATTGTTGCTCCATGAGAAATTGAGATGATTCCTCCACCCTGGGTTGTAGGTGTTGGAATATGGATTGTTTCCCTGTCTGTTGAAATTGTTAACATAATTCACCGTTTCTTTCAGGTGGTTTGGTTCTGATGCTCCTCCATATGGTGAACTTGTGGATCCAGTGCTGAGAGTCTCCATGAATTTGCATATCTGATCCAGCTTGGCGTTGACTGCTGTATTGGCTCCACTTTCATAAATTCATGCAATTCTTTGGATCATGCTCCTTTCTGTTGGCCACAAGGAATTGTTGTTGGGCATTTCTTCGATTAGGTCTCAGGCTTGATCTTCTCCTTTTGCCATTAAAGCTCCTCCAACATCAACATCGATTGTGGTTCTCATAAGTCCAGAAAGTCCATTATAGAAGGTTTGGACTTGAAGCCATTTTGGATTCTCATGGTGAGGACATTTTCGGAGCAAATCTTTGTACATTTCCCAAGCTTCGTAGAGAGTTTTTGAGTCGTGTTGCACAAAGGATGTGATGTCATTCCTCAGCTTTCCAGTTTTGGCTGGTGGAAAGTACTTTGCAAGAAATTTGGTGGCTAAAGTGTTCCAAGTTATGATGGAACATGCTGGTAGTGAATGTAGCCAAGCTTTAGCTCTACCTTTCAAGGAGTATGGGAAAATACGCACTCTCATTGCTTCTTCAGCTTCTCGGTTGTAATTGAAAGTGCCACAAACTTCCAGGAAGTTGCTGATGTGGGCATTAGGATCTTCAGTTGCATTCCCCCCAAACTGAACTGACTGCTGAATAATCTGAATGCATGTTTTGATGTCACCTGCATTTGCTGGTAAGGGATGAAGTACAATACATGAAATGAGTTTGTCAACCACCGGAATGGTTCTGTCTCGAATGGGAATTGGTGGTGCAACTTCCAAAGGTTAAGGTTCCATGTTCACTAAAGCTTCTTGGCTTTCTCGTCTTTCCCTTCTAAACTGTCTGATGGTTCTTTCAATTTCTGGGTCAAGCGGGTCGAAGTTCATAGCTTCTGGTTCGTCTCATGAAGTTTCTAAAACCTGAAACACAAGAAAATAAAATTATAAGTAAAAATAAATTAGATCCAAGTAAAGGTATCTAACCTCTAAACTAATAGTGAAAGATAAATAAGTCCCCGGCAATGGCGCCAAAAACTTGACCGCGTAACACCACGGATAACGCAAGCGTAACGTATTGTTCAAGTAGTATAAAAGTATCGATCCCATGAGGACTTAATACCTAATCTATTAATTTTATGAGGTCAATGATTACTAGTATCTATCACATGTTGTTTGATTGATTTAAAATGGTGATGATTCCAATTTAAAACAGTAAATAAAATTGTACAAAAAGTAGGTTTAAGAAAATTCAATATTAGAAAATTATCTAGGGTTGTGAATCTTTCTAATATCTTTTAAAAGATGAAGTGTTATTTCATGGTTGTGTAATAAATCGATTTACTAACCTGGAACACTAAATTATGCAAAAGCCTCTGTCGATGGTCAGACGCAAATACCCAGTTTAACCCATTGAACCATATGTTTATTTCAACCAAATTTATGGATTCATTAAGTTTAAGTTCCAATTAAGGCTACCCCCGCCCAACAGATATATGTCTATCCTGTAAGGAAATCTATTAAGAGTTATCTATCCTCAAGGAAGATCGTGGGCTATTAAGTCTAAGGCTGAAACCTAAATTCCTTTGTCAAGTTTATTTTAGATTTACCAGATCAATCTTATTAGTGGCTAATTAACAAGACACATTAAGTTTAAGACTTAATAAGTAAACCTTTAAATACCCAAACTATAAAATAACCCCTTATAAACCGGTGATATTAGAATTCATCACACACCCCAGATAACTAATTTAGTTACGACACATAACTGGGGCTGGTAAAAACTTAAATAAAATAAAAGACATAAAGTAAAATGCTGAAAAGTAAACTGCTGAAAAGTAAATGACGACGAAAGTAAATGCTGAAATTAAATACTGAAAATTAAATGTTGAAAAGTAAATGCTGAAAGTAATTGCTGAAACTAAATTGCTGAAAAGTAAATGGTGAAGTAAATTGCTGAAAAGTAAATAAAGTAAAAGTACAATAAAAAAATATTGAGGTAAAATGATCCACTTTTTATTACTTCTATTTTAGATATCTCCCCTAATATAATATATTAACTTTGCATGATAATTACCAACCAGCCATATAGGCGGTATCCAGATTAAGTTAAATTAATAATTAATTACCAACCGACCAATCAGGCTATCCAGTTTAGTCAGGTTAAACCAATTTAAATAATTACCAACCGACCAATATGGCGGTATCCTCGTTAAGTCAGGTTTTAACTAGTTTATATATTATAATTAAGAGAGATTAATCTAAATATTAGTAATAAAAGTTTTACCTTTTACCCCCAGCAAAGGGGAGTTACTTCCTCATTACTGAAAAGTAAAAACTGAAAATTAAAGAAAGAAAAGTATTGTGCGTAAAAGTAAATTGCGGAAGTAAAAACTGAATGTAAAGAAAAGAAAGTGCGAAAGCGGAATTAATTACTGAAAGCTGTAAATAAATAAACAAGATACAATCTTCTTAATATTCTTAAGGAATTCCTTAGAAGAAGTATGAATTTACAAATAAATGGCTTGGTATTATAGGCAAAATTTTACCTCGTCAAATCATCCACCAAATCCATTTAATTTCTCCACTAATTGCTCCACTAATTGCTCCACCAAATCCATTATTATCTGCTCCACTAATTGCTTATCATGTTTGGTGGTTATTTGATAATTTTTATTATTTATTTATTAATTTATTTTTTACTTTGAAAATGATTGAAAATGACTTTAATAATTACACTCAACACACTTCTGGATGTTTCATCACTTTCGGGCATGAATCTACCGATTTCGAAATTATTTTGCTTTCAAAGTTGTGGATATTTAAGTCTTCCTTAATCTGGAACTTGAATCAGCTCAATCCGATATCGGAGTAAAACGTTATGCCCAAATACGACAGATGCGCAAAACTGGAATTTCCAAAACTGCACTTCGTTAAAACGCCCTTTCATGTTTCCAATCTCCAAATTAATATGTCAAGTCCAATTTTTGCCTTTATTTGACCCACATTCCGTCCTAAATCATTTCATTGTGTCACAATATTATTTTATCTGCAAATAAACTAAAACACATCAAAACGTTATTAAACCTGAGAAACTAAACAAAATATTAAGTAAAAGGGGCGGTAAATATTGATATATTTTCCGCTCATCAATGAGTCTCACATGGAGACACTACCTCTTTAAATTGTGGAAGTCGCAGGAAACGGACGTCGGAAGGGAAGAGTCAAGAATTGACATTTTTGTTGGATTTAGTTCGCTTGTTTAGCTTCGAGACGCTTGTTGGACCTCTGTTCTAAACACACCATTAGCCCAAACTTCCGCAAGTCACACACCAAGCCCATATATCACCAACCCATACACCAAATGAATCAAGCCCATGCCCAAGAGACCAAGCCACACGCCCAAACATATCCAAATTAACAAAATCACACATTAAACACATGCTAAAATCAAGATAAATCACCTTCCCAAATTAAAAGATTCAAATCAAATCTCATCAAACACTTTCCTAATTCAATTAAATCATATCCCTAATAAAAAGAGAAGAAATCAAATAAAATCAAATCATATACCTAATCAAAAGAGAAGAAATCAAATCATATTAAAAGACATTCCTAATTAAAAGATATTTCCCATAATACACAAATCATTTCCCTATTCGTATAAGGATTACCCTCATTTGCCTATAAAAAGAAGCTTTAACCCAACCTTGAAACCCTAACTCATTCACACAAAAACACAAAGAACAAAACCAATTCCCATTGTCGTCCAACACTCCTAAACCCCCTACTAGCCGTGAACAAACAACCAAGAAGGCCTATTCACGCACTCCTTAAACCATAGCCAAACTCACAAAATAAACATTGCCTCAACAGCCCATCATACACTTCAACGCCACCTGCCCAGCTCACGCCCATTCAGCAAGCAACACAACCACTCAGCCCCTAGCACTCAACGCCAAACACTCACTCATGCAAGCCCCCTGACCAGCCCCTTCACGCAAATACCCCACACTCAGCAACTCTTGTTTCACACATTCAACGCCCTTCCACACAAACCAACAGCCCTTTATACCAGCCAATCAACTCACGCATATCCTCCCAAACTGCCCATATTTCCCGCCTACAAACTGTCCATGTAGACCATTTAAAACTGTATTCCAAAGTACCTTAAACTACCGCAGAAATAGCCTTAAACAGCAGCCCAATTCACGCCAGAACAACACATCAAAAATTTCCCCAAATAGTGAAAACCCTGTAGGGGTTGGTGCTCTGAGCGCCAATTCCCGGTTGTATTTTGTTAAATACTTCTGTAAAACATTATTAGTAATAATATATGCAGTTTCTATAATATAATCTTATCTTTTATATGGTAAAGACGTAATGACCAGAGAATGATTAGTCATGATACAGTTGCAAAAGCGTCGCAACGGACATTGAGTCGTATCATGACGTTGTCATTCTCAGACAGTTCCTGGTCAAGGTTTACACTACTTGGTCAGTATAGTAAACCCGTTGAGACCGGTACATGTCGTATACTGGAATATATGATTCCAATGGTTTCTCAATGAACCATTAGTCTTGGAGACTAGTATAGACGTGTAGGTGTTTTATAGCGGATAAACACTGAACGACTCACCGAAGATTCTTAATGGATGGTACACCAGCGTCAATAAGAATCTTCTTGGGTTGAGTAGCACTTGTGATTCTTAGACTTGAGATGCCATTGTGGGCACATGAGACATCTTCTACACTTAGATGGCAGTCACGTCACCGATCTATTTAGATCAGACCTCCGCCTGTTCGTTGGGTGTAGATAGATCCTCAGGGTGTCCTATGTGTATCAAGATAGGATCCGTCAGTTCTGTGTACCAGAGCATAGGTAGTCCATATGATTAGCAATCAGATAAAACCATGGGCCCGTGGTAAGTTTAGAAGCTAGTTCTAAACATTCTTTTTGAGATTGCTAATAGAAAGTCGACTGGATAATCCCGATAGAGATTTGACGTTTACATCTATATCTCTGGGATTTATCCGGATACCTGTGACGGAGGAATTATACATTTGCGATGACCTCGACCTGTATGGTTTAGCGAGATTATCCGTGATCGTCATAATCTACGGGTGGATAGATTATGGACATGAAATTTGATTTCGTGACGGATATACCTGAACCTAGAGAGTCTCAATAATGAAACATACTCGTTGAGCACTAGAGCAACATAATAAATAATATTGATTATTTATAAAGTCGTTTAATGGTTAAACGCAAGTTACATGCTAAAGAGACTAGATAGTCATTTACTTAATTATTGTGTATTTACATTTAATACTTGATTAATTTAAATACACATTAATTAATAGTCAAAATGAGTTATTTGACTTTTATCCTAAATGAATATATGTTTTTGATATTTAATGTAAATATTATACATATATTTAATATATTTGTATTTGATTAATTAATTGATTATTTAATTGTTAAATGATTAAATTAATTAAAATATAAATATCTTAAGTTAGGATATTTAAAGTTAATGATGTTAGTTGCATTTGTTGACCAAAATAAATATCCATAAAGTTTTTAGATATTTATAAAGTTGACTAAATGCATTTGAAATGAAATTGAAATGAAAATTTGGTGTATATGCTTGTGTATAATTTCGGCCAAGGCTTAAATTTGGACAAGTATATATTGTTTTCATTTGCTTTTCATTTAGTTTAACCTAATACACATTTCACAAAAGAAAACTCCATTGAAGAAAGCTTAAAGAACTTTGAGAAAGAAAGAAAAATCCAAGAAACTTGATTTTAGTAAGTTTTCTCAACTTACTATTAGTAGGGAATTGTTCCTTAGGATCTAGGCTTTCATATTTGATATCCTAAGGTTATTTCTTTCTTTTTCTTTGTGGTTTTTGTTGATGGAAAACTTTGGTGAAAGTTTAAAGCATGTATGATGAAGAAAGGATATGACTATTGTAGTTATATGTAATCTTTTAAGGTTTATGAAACCATGTTGCTATTCTAGAGTTGTTGACCCACTCTTAAATGACCTAGATTTGATCTTGAGTTGTTTCATTGTGTTGAGACTTGAATTGGATGAAAGATTGATGATTGAAACATTTGATTTAATGTAATTAGCCTAATTTGTCCAATTTGTGGAAATTGAAAAATTAGGGTTTATGACTAATTCCAAATTTGGGGGTTTTCATATATGTTGTGTATTTTGTGTGTATATGATGCATATAAAGTTTCATGTTGATTGGATATCATTTGGATGTGTTTTGAAGCATGAAAGTGCAAAATGCACAATTTTGGCACCAAATGGTGCTCTCGGCTTTGTGTAGGAAATTTGGGGATTTTGGTTGCTTTGGTGTTTTGATGTTTTGAACATCATAAGTTCATCTTAGAAATGATTTAGAATCATTCAAAATTGATTGGATCAATTTCGGACTAAAACGGACAAAAATACAAAGCAAGGGTATTTCGGTAAATTCACCTAAAAATGTTTTATTGAATTTATTTTCATAATTTGATTATTGGAATGTTAAATAAATATGTTTATTTAATTAATCCGAGAAAAAGTTTTGAAATCTGAAAATCGGATTTTCACCGCTTCCGCTGCGTTACCGGATTCACCCCCTAAATAACCCCTTCAAAATGGTATCAGAGCGAGTCTGATTCTAGGCCACTTAAAATGCTTAGCCTACATTGAATCAATGTTTAATCATGTTTTCTTGATTTATGCATGCTTATTAGGAACTAATTTGATTAGATTTAGGGTGTATGACACTTAGCGGAAAATCCCTAATAATAAGGTTTAAATGTAATTTGTATTTGATGCATGTTATATGGTCCGTCTTGTCAATACGGTTTATGAATACTTCTTTGTGACTACATCCGAGACCGTGCCTCTGCTGTGAGGGTTAGCCGATAAAGATTTATTTATACCGGATGTATATCAGATACTAGATAAATTCAAGCGAAAGCGGAATTCTGAACGTGCCCTAGCTGTCAGGATTACGTAAGTAACTTGAGTTTATCATTGACGAGTTTAACCTTGGTACGTCTCCTTGTGGGCCTGCCTTCGCAGCGACAACGAGAAACGGCCAGGACCGGATACTTAGGAGTCATTAGTGAGTGATTGACAAATGAGTTGTCTACCTGATGAATATACGTAGGCGAGACCGTGCCTCTGCTGTGAGCCGAAATATATTCACGGGATCCACTTTTCACTATTTATATTTAATTTAATTATTAAATATTTGTATTCTGTTTTGGGATTACAGTATTGCATGATTTAGTGGGAGGGGCATATTAGATTAAAAATCCATGATCTAGTTTATGCTTTTGATATTATATGAAACTGCTTAATTTCTGCTAACCGTTTTTCGTGATCTATATGATAGATTTGCGATGGCGGGTCAATCCAAAACCAGTTTGCGCGTATGTTAGATGCGAACAAACTAAAAGGCGCTGAGAACTTTACAGACTGGGAATTGGATTTGAGGATTGTCCTCGATTCCGAAAAGTTGGGTTATGTTCTTGAGGGTCCTTTACCCCTTGCAGTGGGTGAGGATGCTTCGGAGGAGGAACGCCAAGTTTTTGAAGCTTGGAAGAATGATGATTTAAGGGTTAAATCATACATTCTTAGTTCGCTCTCTCCGAAACTCAAGCAACAATACTATGGAACATCAGATTCCTATAGTATGATAACGCGATTAAGACAATCGTTCGAGAACCAGGAACAGGTTATTGTTCACAAGGTCGCCATGGAACTGTTCCATGCGCGTCTGGATGAGGGGCAAAGTGTTAGCCCACATGTTCTTCAAATGATCGATTTGATCGATCAATTGAGGCAACATAATCTCATCCTGAATGACATTCTCGGTAGGAGTGTCATTCTTGGTTCTCTGCCAGCTTTCATTCCGCCAGTTTGTGATGTACTTCAACATGCACGGGACAGTCTGCACCTACCAGGAGCTACATAGGATGTTGCTCACGGCAGAAGAGGATCTGAAGAAGGGAGTACCGACTCGCCCACCTAGATCTACTTCTCTTTCGGCTTCTTCCCAAGGATGTCCAAGGGAAAGAAGAAGAAAGGGAAGAAGAAGAAGGCCTTCGGTCCTCACAGCAGGCGAAGATAGCCAAGCCCAAAAGGGCTTCTGAAGACAAATGCCACCACTGCGGCAAAGTTGGGCACTGGAAAAGGAACTGTCCTGATTACATTGCCCAAGTGAGGAGAGACAGAGCTTCTACATCAGGTACTTTTATTTTTCCAGTTATTGATTTATCTTTGGCTTGTGAAGCCGTTACACATCCAGCTGGATTTTAGATTCTGCTTGTCCCATTCACATTTGCAATTCGTTGCAGGTGCTGAAGGAAAGTAGGAGGCTGAAGCCAGGGGAGATGCAGTTGCGGTTCGGGAGTGGAGACTCTTTTGGATGCAGTTGCAGTGGGAGTATGCGAGATCTCATTGCCGAATGGGACACTTTTGCTTAATGACTGTCATTTTGTACCAGGATGTGTCGCTAATATTATATCACTTTTTGTACTTGATACAGAAGGCTTTTGTATGAATATTAAGAATAGTTCTTTGTATTTATATGATAAAATAATATTCAGATCCTTAGTTGTCCAATCAGCATGGTCATTATACATTGCAAACTTCTAAAGATATATTAAATACTGGAGTTAATAAACGTAGATTACCTGAATTAATAATACTGAACTTTGGCATATGAGACTTGGTCACATTGGCGTTAAACGCCTTACCCCAGTTGGTTAGGAATGGTTTGATACAGATCTCACCATTGAATCCTATCCAACTTGTGAATCCTGTATTCAGGGTAAAATGACCAGGCCCCATTTTCTGGTGTTGGACACCGTGCCGTTAACTTACTGGAACTCGTACATTCTGATGTATGTGGTCCACTAAGTCAAACTGCTCACAGTGGTTATTCGTACTTCGTTACCTTTACCGATGATTTATCACGGTACGGTTATGTGTATTTGATGCGACATATAAATCGGAAACCTTTGAAAAGTTCAAAGAGTTCCGAAATGAAGTAGAAAAACAGACTGGTAAATATATTAAATGCCTTCGATCAGATCGAGGCGGTGAATATATGAGTGGTGAGTTCATGGATTATATGAAGGAGAATGGGATTCTCGCTCAATATACTCCTCCAGGTACCCAGCACAATGGTGTATCTGAAAGGAGAAATCGGACTTTTTTGGATATGGTCCGATCGATGTTGAGTTTCACAGATTTGCCCTATTACTTATGGGGTTACTGTCTCTTAACAGCGCCGACATCTTTTGAATAAGATTCCTTCAAAGGCTGTTCCTACGACACCGTATCAGATATGGTTCGGTAGGAGACCGAATCTTAATTATATTAAGGTTGGGGTTGTCCTGCCTATGTCAGGGGTGACTCAGCAAAGTAAGCTTTCGCCTCGAGGGCAAAAGTTTAGGTTTGTTGGATATCCCTCAAATACGAGGGGATATCTGTTCTATGATACCGAGCATCGAAATGTCTTCGTAGCTCGCTTCGCAAAATTTCTAGAAGTAGAATTTTTGTCAGAAGGTAGTGATCATAGAAGGTTGAACTTGATGAAGTCCAACCTGAAAACAACGAACCAACGGAGGAACCTGAAGTTCAAGTAGATGAAGGACCTTCAACACACACACACTCCGTAGGTCGGAAAGGGTATCTAGACCTCCTGAACGCTTGTATTTGATACAAGAAAAGAGTCTGGATGTTCTCTTAGTTGAAGAGACCGATCCTTTCACCTATAGAGAATCGATGTTGGACATCGACTCCGTGAAATGGCAAAGTGTCATGAAATCCGAGATAGATTCAATGCATGAAAATCAAGTTTGGGACTTGATTCCGCTTCCCGAAGGAATTGTTCCTATCGGTTGTAAATGGGTTTACAAAAGGAAGCGCGGGCCTGACGGTAAGGTTGAAACTTACAAGGCCCGACTGGTAGCAAAAGGTTACACGCAGCGACCTGGCGTCGACTACGATGAAACTTTTTCGCCGGTAGGCAATGCTTAAGTCTATCCGGATTTTGCTTTCTATAGCTGCGTATCATGACTACGAGATTTGGCAAATGGATGTCAAAACGGCTTTTCTAAATGGATTTCTTGATGAAGAAATCTATATGGAACAGCCGGAAGGTTTCACATCCAGCCAAACCTCGGGTATGGTTGTAAGCTTAAGAAGTCCATTTATGGACTTAAACAAGCTTCACGAAGTTGGAATCTTCGATTCGACGAGATTATCAGATCGTCTGGTTTTCTTAAGAATTCGGAAGAATCCTGTGTGTATCAGAAGGCCAGTGGGAGCATGGTCGTATTTTTAGTCCTGTATGTTGATGACATCCTAATCATTGGGAATGATTTAGGAATGTTACAAAGCGTTAAAGCATATCTCTGTAAGAATTTCTCCATGAAGGACCTGGGAGAAGCTTCCTATGTTTTAGGGATAAAACTCTATCGAGATAGACAAAGGAGGCTGATTGGGTTATCCCAATCAACGTACGTAGATAAGATCTTGGAACGGTATAGCTTTGGTAACTGTAAGACAGCAAACATACCGTTCAGACATGGGATTCATCTTTCTAAGAAGATGTGTCCACAAACAGAAGATGAGAAGGTTAGAATGTCTAACCAACCTTATGCTTCGTGTTTGGGTAGCATAATGTATGCCATGTTATGTACGAGGCCTGATATCAGTTTCGCTGTTAGCGTAACCAGTCGATATCAGTCCAATCCAGGTAATGACCATTGGATGGCCATTAAACATATCCTAAAGTATCTTAAAGGTACTAAGGATAAGTTGATATTATGGAGGAAACGAACTGCAGGTTAACGGGTATACAGACTCCGATTTTCAATCGGATCCCGATGATAGAAAGTCTACATCTGGATTTGTCTTTACCCTTAACGGAGGTGCAGTATGTTGGAAGAGTTCCAAACAGGGATCTACAGCTGATTCCACCACTGAGGCGGAATATATTGCAGCTTCTGAAGCCGCAAAAGAGGCTGTGTGGATAAAGAACTTTATCACAGAATTGGGAGTTGTCCCAAGTATCGAGAATGCGATTCCGTTATACTGTGATAATACTGGAGCCATTGCGCAAGCAAAGGAACCGAGGGCGCATCAGAAGTCGAAGCATGTGGAACGCAAGTACCACATCATTCGAGAGATCGTGTCGCGAGGGGATATTGTCGTGTGCAAGGTACCGAGTGAAGACAACGTAGCAGACCCGCTGACGAAGGCCATACCTCCGAAGTTGTTTGATAAACACGTGGAGTCGATGGGTATTAGATACAATCGATATTGGCACTAGAGCAAGTGGGAGATTTTGTAGGGGTTGGTGCTCAGAGCGCCAATTCCCGGTTGTATTTTGTTAAATACTTCTGTAAAACATTATTATTAGTAATATATATGCAGTTTCTATAATATAATCTATCTTTTATATGGTAAAGACGTAATGACCCAGAATGATTAGTCATGATACAGTTGCAAAAGCGTCGCAACGGACATTGAGTCGTATCATGACGTTGTCATTCTCAGACAGTTCCTGGTCAAGGTTTACACTACTTGGTCAGTATAGTAACCCGTTGAGACCGGTACATGTCGTATACTGGAATATATGATTCCAATGGTTTCTCAATGAACCATTAGTCTTGGAGACTAGTATAGACGTGTAGGTGTTTATAGTGGATAAACACTGAACGACTCACCGAAGATTCTTAATGGATGGTACACCAGCGTCAATAAGAATCTTCTTGGGTTGAGTAGCACTTGTGATTCTTAGACTTGAGATGCCATTGTGGGCACATGAGACATCTTCTACACTTAGACGGCAGTCACGTCACCGATCTATTTAGATCAGACCTCCGCCTGTTCGTTGGGTGTAGATAGATCCTCAGGGTGTCCTATGTGTATCAAGATAGGATCCGTCAGTTCTGTGTACCAGAGCATAGGTAGTCCTTATGATTAGCAATCAGATAAAACCATGGGCCCGTGGTAAGTTTAGAAGCTAGTTCTAAACATTCTTTTTGAGATTGCTAATAGAATAGTCGACTGGATAATCCCGATAGAGATTTGACGTTACATACATCTATATCTCTGGGATTTATCCGGATACCTGTGACGGAGGAATTATACATTTGCGATGACCTCGACCTGTATGGTTTAGCGAGATTATCCGTGATCGTCATAATCTACGGGTGGATAGATTATGGACATGAATTTGATTTCGTGACGGATATACCTGAACCTAGAGAGTCTCATAATGAAACTACTCGTTGAGCACTACGAGACAAACATAAATAAATAATATTGATTATTTATAAAGTCGTTTAATGGTTAAACGCAAGTTACATGCTAAAGAGACTAGATAGTCATTTACTTAATTATTGTGTATTTACATTTAATACTTGATTAATTTAAATACACATTAATTAATAGTCAAAATGAGTTATTTGACTTTTTCCTAAATGAATATATGTTTTTGATATTTAATGTAAATATTATACATATATTTAATATATTTGTATTTGATTAATTAATTAATTATTTAATTGTTAAATGATTAAATTAATTAAAATATAATATCTTATGTTAGGATATTTAAAGTTAATGACATTAGTTGCATTTGTTGACCAAAATAAATATCTATAAAGGTTTTAGATATTTATAAAGTTGACTAAATGCATTTGAATGAAATTGAAATTACAATTTGTTGTATTTGCTTGTGTATAATTTCGGCCAAGGCTAAAATTTTGACAAGTATAAATTGTTTTCATTTGCTTTTCATTTAGTTTAACCTAATACACTTTTCACAAAAGAAAACTCCATTGAGAAAGCTTAAAAACTTTGAGAAAGAAAGAAAAATCCAAGAAAGCTTGGATTTTAGTAAGTTTCTTCAACTTACTATTAGTAGGAATTGGTTCCTTAGGATCTAGGCTTTCATATTTGATATCCTAAGGTTATTTCTTTTCTTTGTTCTTTGTGGTTTTTGTTGATGGAAATTTGGTGAAATGTGTAAAGCATGTATGATGAAGAAAGGATTGACTAGTGTAGTTATATGTAATCTTTTAAGGTTTATGAAACCATGTTGCTATTCTAGAGTTGTTGACCCACTCTCTTAAATGACCTAGATTTGATCTTGAGTTGTTTCATTGTGTGAGACTTGAATTGGATGAAGATTGATGATTGAACATATGATTTAATGTAATTAGCCTAATTTGTCCATTTGTGGAAATTGAAAAATTAGGGTTTTAACTAACTCCAATTTGGGGGTTTTCATATATGTTGTGATTTTATTGTGTATATGATGCAATAAAGTTTCATGTTGATTGGATATCATTGGATGTGTCTTGAAGCATGAAAGTGCAAAATGCACAATTTTGGCACCAAATGGTGCTCTCGGCTTTGTGTAGGAAATTTGGGGATTTTGGTTGCTTTGGTGTTTTGATGTTTTGAACATCATAAGTTCATCTTAGAAATGATTTAGAATCATTCAAAATTGATTGGATCAATTTCGGACTAAAACGGACAAAAATACAAAGCAGGGTATTTCGTAAATTCACCTAAAAATTTTTATTGAATTTATTTTCATAATTTGATTATTGGAATGTTAAATAAATATGTTTATTTAATTTATCATCCGAGAAAAAGTTTTGAAATCTGAAAATCGGATTTTCACCGCTTCCGCTGCGTTACCCCCGGACTCACCCCCCTAAATACCCCTTCAAACCCGCAGCCCCAATACTCTTAAAAACCGTAAAATATTCAGATGAATATTTACCGTAAAATAGTGACAGAAAATATAGCCGAAAATAGCGCGAAACGGAGTAAAAACAGCGGGCCAAAAGCGAAGGAAAACGTTGACCCATTGAACCGGAGATTGCGGAGCATCAACCCTTCCGAACACCCGCGTACCACACTTGTGAGAGACGACAAAAAAGGTTAGACCTGAGGCAACCTTTTTATTTATTCTACGTTAATTTTTTTTTATTACTTTATTCGCATTAGTATTGTGGATTGGTGCATGATGGGAGTCCGGATGAACAAAATGTGTGTTCTCTCTTGTGGTATAATCGGATGGAACCCGGACGTAAATTTTGTAGCCGAATCCGAATGGACGGTATGGCGGTTTGCACCCGGGATACAATACCACGTACCACTTGAGAGATTCACATGTTTCGTTTCATCCAACCTTGCGTTTGAGCATGATTTAGTCTAGTATGTTAGTTATTTTTAAGCATGATTATGATATTTCTTTTATGCATGATTTAGTTTATTTTTCTTTTGGCAATAGGAATTTAATTTACTTTTATGTTTAGATGTTATTTATTCTTTCTTTGTGTTTGATAATTCAACATGCCCATTGTGTGATATTGTATGATTGCCGTTATAATGACTTACTTTTAAAGCATGGAAACTTAGACATAGGATTTAATTTGGTGTATGCGAACTAGATCTAGGTTACTCTTGAGCATATATGATGTGTAGATTCAGTTAAGTTATTGCATAAATCATTTCATTACAAGTGGCATAAGTAAGGGACCATTCCGAACCCAACGGTTTGAGGTTTTCCCTTGCGATGGGTGAGTGCGGCGTTAAATCATTTTCCCAGTTCACATCGGGTGGCGACTCTTTTATTCTCCAGTTTAGTCCCCCGCGGGCTACTCCGTACTCCCAACTAGGCCGCGAGCCTAGAACATCGTCGCCGATTTCTGTGTCCTATAGTCTGGCGACTCCATTGGGGATAGAGAATCGGCCCCGAAATAATGTCTTGTAATGTTTGTGATTTGTTCTTTAGTTAACCGTGTCTACAGTGGGTTAAAGGGGTTTAATCAAAGGCATTATTAAAGCATGGTAATGGTTTGGTGTCTTCCTTCATTCACTACCTTTCTATAAGGAAAAGTCGTGAAGGCACCTAGATAATCATTTACTCGAAGCTTACTGTGATGGACTAATTTGGAGGACTTGTTGTTTATTCCTGTCACCAAGGCGATAAGAGCCTAAGAGGTTTGGGTATTTAAGAGAGTTCGCTCCACTGGGGAATCTACAATGAGAAATCTATTTGACAGACAGTCACACACCATAACTCGTTGGCACATACCTTAGCATATAAAAAAGGTGCGCTCACTTGGTCGCTTGAACCCTTGAGTGGGGAGTTCTAGTCGTGGGTAATCCTTCGCCAGCGGGAGCCTTTATCTACACCCCCCATAAACTCACATGTGAACTGTAGTTGAATGACCAATAGAAACTATTCATTTATGCTTGCGTTTAGGACCATCATCATTTGGGTTCAGTTGGACCTTTTGTCATGAGTTATGGGCTTGTTGGGCCATTTAAACTGGGACGAGTCCGTGCTTTGTGGCAATTGGGCCAAAAGCTTCTAAAATGCCAATGGGCCACTTTATGTTTAGGACCCTTATTATTTGAAGTTGTTTAGCCATGTTATCGCAAAGATGTAAACATGTTGGTCCTTTTCAACTTGGACAAGTTTGCACCTCGCAATAGTATGATTGAATGCTTTAAAATGATAATGGGCCGACTTATATATTCCATACATCGCACGCATCTCATGCATCTCATGCATACACACATCATGTTAACCCTTTGTGTCTTAAAAGCCATCATAGATATCGGTTGGATTTAAGGTAAGAGGGAAGACTCATCAAAAAGCCGTTAGCAAACATGAGCGAATAAGAGAACGAGGTATCCTTTATGGATCAGCTAGAGACTAGTCTCACTAAGGTTACCTAGCAGTTGTAAGCTTTGACCACCGCTGTGGCCAGTATGGCTATGCCCCGTGCTGGGGGAGGCTTTGAGAATGAGAGGCGTGAGGGCCCTCCGAGCGGATTGAATGATGATATCCCGGTATTTGATGATGATATGGCCGAGTATGCCGCAAGGAAGATGGTCGGGTCTCAGGCTGAAATACAGAAACTCTGTGATCAGGTGGAGTCGGTTACCCGTAAACTGAAGGGTAAACATGAGGATTTGTTGGACTATGAGGCGATGACCTTTGAGGAGCAACTACCGGCTCAATTTAATATGCCTGACATAGCCAAATTCAATGGGAATGGGGACCCGAGGGTCCATCTCCGGCAATATGTCTCGGTAATAAGTTCAGTGGGCCTATCACAGCGCCAAGTTCAGAAGATGTTTGGGATGTCGCTTGAGGGGGCACCTATAGTGTGGTACCATAGCCTTGAAAGAAAAGTTAAGGAAGATTGGAGGGAACTGGTAGAAGCCTTTCTGAAACAGTATGTTACAGACTTGGAGATTGACTTGTCGCTCTGCGACTTGGAGAACACCAAGCAAAAGCCGGAGGAAAGCTTCAAAGACTATGTGGATCGCTGGAGAAGCCAGCTTCTGAAGATGCAAACTCGGCCTTCTGAGAAGGACCAGATAAAGATGATTATCAAGGGCACCAAGCCCTCGATTTATGGTAAGCTGAGGAGGATGACCTCTATGATTGGAGATTTTCGGTAGTTGAGGAAGACTGTTATGGACAGCGAGGAAGAAGAAGGGTGAACAGAAAGTTTTATGGCTAGAATAGAAGGACTTTTGGAGTGCCTTCGGAGACAAAGCCCGCTACTGTCGAGGTCGCTACCGTCAGAAATAGGCGATTCTCCAACCTTGGTAAGCCTCTGTCGAAGGTGCTCGAGAAGTTGCAAGGACAAGGCCTCCGGAAATCTTTAGAACCTAGACCAATTCCAGACCATGTGCCACATTACTTCGACTTAAACCAATACTGTCACTTCCACCAGCAGAAAGGCCACGAAACTGACAATTGTACCCGCCTCAGACACGAGATCCAAAACCTCATTGGCTCCCATAAAATACCCAACCCAAAAAAAGAGCAACCCAACACATACAGAAACCATCTACCTAACTACCACTCTGTTCCACCACCCATCTACATGATCAACTCTGGCCTACCTGAAACCTTTGTCCTCCAAACCCTCAACCACCAAGCTTTTTATATGGGGATAGGGGATGGTAGGAGTGAAGAACCATAGGCCAAGGAAGAAGGCAATGTTGTAGACGATGAAGATGTTTTCCCTGGATTATTTGACTGCATTTTTAATAATAAAGACATTGATTTTGCCTCCTTTTCTGAGTTTTCTCTTCAATAGTTAAGGCATTAGTCCGATGATTAAAATGTTTGCTTTAGGATGAAACCTTAGAAACGATGAGTGCGAGATGAACCCTCATCCGATATTCTGAATGGATCGATCTCGGCTAGACTCACGAGCACTTGATTATGGGATCTCAGCAGTAGAAGACTGAGTAGTTGGCGAGATGACTAGTTGAAGAGATGGTGGATCAGTGAATGACTGTTTGCCTGGATGTCCATCCTGGTTTACTTATGCCACGATATATGATATGGTTGGGAACAAAGAAAAAGTCTCTACAATGAAAAGAAAAGAAAAATAGACCGCCTATAACCGATAAGTGTGAAGCTACCATGGACGAGTATTAGGACCACCATGAGGAGAAATGCTACCTTAAAGGGTAGGTGTGTCAAAGAAAAAATAAAAAATAAAAAATAAAAAATAAAAAATAAAGTTCAAAATGAAAAGAAAGAGACAAGAGAAAAAGAAGAAGACCATATCATATTGAGTATGACGAAGTAATCACAGTGTGTGATCAAGAAATCTAGGTTGGTTAGACCAACCGATTCAATTCTCCGAGACAAAATCATCGAGTTGGCTTACTTAAGGATTAAGCTGCGAAAGAGCCTTTGCACACACACACTAGGAGTCTAGTTCAGACCACTCATTCAGACGAGCGGATCTAAGTGTATTAAGTACTTTGAAGGTTCTATGGTTTCGACGCGAAGCATCCGTTGAGGACGAAAATATGTTTAGCTATCAGGATTATCTCGTGAGAGGCAGTACAATATGTTGGAATGAACCACCACATCAGCATCAACATCAGTTTTGGGGATGAATCCCAGGGTCGAAGCCCATATAAGTATCAGCTTTGGGATAAGTCCCAAGGTCGAGGCCCACATCAGCATCAGTTGGTGGCGAGGCCCACATCAGTATCAGTTTGAGGTTGAGGCCCACATAAGTATTAGTCTGGGGGCGAGGCCCGCATCAGTATCAGTTTGAGGGCGAGGCCCGCATCAATATCAGTTTGGGGGCGAGGCCCACATCAGCACTCCGGGTATGAAGACACGCATCATCAGCAATCCGGGTATGGAGACGCACATCATCAGCACTCCGGGTATGGAGACACACATCATCAGCACTCCGGGTATGGAGACACACATCATCAAAACTCCGGGTATGGAGACACACATCATCAGCACTCCGGGTATGGAGACACACATCATCAGCACTCCGGGTATGGAGACACACATCATCAGCACTCCGGGTAGGGAGACACACATCATCACCACTCCGGGTATGGAGACACACATCATCAGCACTCCGGGTATAGAGAGACACATCATCAGCACTACGGGTATGGAGAGACACATCATCAGCACTCCGGGTATGGAGACACACATCATCAGCACTCAGGGTACGGAGACACACATCATCACCACTCCGGGTATGGAGACACACATCATCAGCACTCCGGGTTTGGAGAGACACATCATCAGCACTCCGGGTATGGAGACACACATCATCAGCACTCCGGGTATGGAGACACACATCATCAGAAGTCTGGGTATGGAGACACACATCATCAGCACTCCGGGTTTGGAGACACACATCATCAGCACTCCGGGTTTGGATACACACATCATCAGCACTTCGGGTTTGGAGACACACATCATCAGCACTCCGGGTATGGAGACACACATCATTAGCATTCCGGGTATGGAGACACACATCATCAGCACTCCGGGTATGGAGATACACATCATCAGCACTCCGGGTATGGAGACACATCAACATCATTATCAGTTTTGCCGGGTATGGCACTCCTGGTATGGAGACACATTAACATCAATATCAGTTTTTCCGGGTATGGCACTCCGGGTATGGAGACACATCAACATCAGTTTCAGTTTTGCCGAGGATGGCACTCCGGGTATGGAGACACATCAACATCAGTATCAGTTTTGGGGATGCGTCCCAGGTTCGAGGCTCACATCGGCACCAGTATCAGTTTGGGATGAGTCCCATGGCTGAGGCCCATATCAGCATCATCATTAGTTTTGGGATCAGTACACGATCTACTTTGACCTAGTGCAAGAAGCGAATAACATAAAGCTAAGCCAAGAACTGGGGGCGACCAGTCTACCACCCCACGAATAAGGGATGTACCGAGAACTTGAGCCGTGAGACAGAAGAGGACTGAAAAATCACCAGAAAAGAACCAGCAGGAGGAAACTGTAAGTAGACCCATGGGGCGACCAAAGACTGTTATAGGCGAAGGACACCGAGAGAACTGGCAGGAGATCTAAACCAACTTAATAGGAAATACATCCATGCATACACGTCACATACACGCATTGTTTTGTTTTTGTTCGCAGGTTTTAAAGAAAGGGAAAAAGTTGCAAATACGAGCAAGCCGGGAATGGCAACACACACCATCAGCAGTTCGGGAACAAAGCCCACAATCAACAGTTCAAGAACAAAGCCCACTCTTAACACAGTTCGGGAACAAAGCCCACTTTCTACACAATTCGGGAACAAAGCCCAGGGAAGAAAGCCCACAGTCAGCTCAGTTCGGGAACAAAGCCCACACTTAACACAGCTCGGGAACGAAGCCCACTCTCCATACAGTTCGGGAATAAAACCCACATTCAACTCAATTTGGGAACAAGACCCACAAATCAGGGAACAAGACCTTCAACTCAAATCGGGAACAAGACCCACAATTCAGGGAACAATACCCTCAACTCAAATCGGGAACAAGACCCACAACAAAATCGGGAACAAGACCCACAATTCAGGGAATAAAACCCACAACACAATCGGGAACAAGACCCACGGAACAAGACCCACAATTCAGGGAATAAAACCCTCAACACAAATCGGGAACAAGACCCACAATTCAGGGAACAAGACCCTCAACTCAAATCGGGAACAAGACCCACGGGAACAAGACCCACAATTCAGGGAATAAGATCAACAACATAAATCGGGAACAATACCCACAATTCAGGGAACAATACCCTCAACTCAAATCGGGAACAAGACCCACAATTCAGGGAACAATACCCTCAACACAAATCGGGAACAAGACCTACGGGAACAAGACCCACAATTCAGGAACAAGACCCACACCTCAACTTGGGAACAAGACCCGCAACACAACTCAAATGGGGAACAAGACACACAACTCAACTCAAATCGGGAATAAGACCCTTATCTTAACTCAGTATCGGTTCAGGAATGGACCACCTCAAAGTAACGGTTCGGGAATGAACCTTGGGGTCGCAGCACCTTACCACCAGATCAACTCAGTTCGAAGCAATTGGCGAGTCAAGGGGCAGCTGGCTAGCGAGGTAAGTAAAAATGGATTGTATAAAATTTGATATGATTTTCATTGTCACACACTGCACAAGTCCCATCAAAGTGGGGGTGAATGTAGGCACTGCATTTTTGCATATAAGTCCCGATGATGAGTCTCACATAGAGACACTACCTCTTTAAATTATGGAAGTCGCGGGAAACGAACATCAGAAGGGAAGAGTCAAGAATTGACATTTTTGTTGGATTTAGTTCGCTTGTTTAGCTTTAGGTTCGCTTGTTGGACCTGTGTTTTAAAACATATCCTTATCCCAAACTCCCGCAAGTCACACACCAAGCCCACATATCAGCAAACCATACACCAAGCCCACCAAAATGAATCAAGCCCACGCCCAAGAGACCAAGCCACACGCCCAAACATATCCAAAATAACAAAATCACACATTAAACACATGCTAAAATCAAGATAAATCACCTTCCCAAATTAAAAGATTCAAATCAAATCTCATCAAACACTTTTCTAATTCAATTAAATCATATCTCAAATCAAAAGAGAAGAAATCAAATAAAATCAAATCATATCCCTAATAAAAAGAAAATAAATCAAATCAAATTAAAAGACATTCCTAATTAAAAGATATTTCCCATAATACACAAATCTTTTCCCTATTCGCACAAGGATTACCCTTCCTTTTCCTATAAAAAGAAGCCTTAACCCAACATTGAAACCCCTAGCTCATTCACACAAAAACACAAAGAAGAAAACCACTGCCCATTACCGTCCAACACTCATAATACCCCCTCATTGCCGTGAACAAACAACCAAGAAGGCCCATTCACGCACTCCCTAAACCATAGCCAAACTCACAAAATAAACACTGCCTCAACAGCCCATTGCCATACACCCTCAACACCACCTGTCCAGCTCACGCCCATTCAGCAAGCAACACAACCCACTCAGCCCCTAGCACTCAACGCCAAAACACTCACTCACGCAAGCCCCATGACCAGCCCCCTTCACGCAAATACCTCACTCAACAACCCTTGTTTCACGCATCAAAGCCCTTCCAACACAAACCAACAGCCCTTCATACCAGCCATCAACTCACGCATAAGCCTCCACAAACTGCCAATATTTCCCGCCTACAAACTGTCCATGTAAGACCACCGAAAATTATACTCCATATTACCTTAAACTACCGCAGAAACAGCCTTAAACAGCAGCCCAATTCAAGCAAGAAACAACATCAAAAACTACCCCAAAACAGTGAAAAACCGCAGCCTCAATACCTTTAAAAAACCGTAAAAAAAGTCCTTTATTTACTGTAAAACAGTGACCAGAAAATACAGCAAAAACAGCAGCGAAATAGAGTAAAAACAGCGGCCCAAACAGCGAAGGAAAACATTGACCAGTGAACCGGAGGAGTTGCAAAGCATCGACCCTTCCGACAACCGCGTATCGCCCTTTCGAGAGATGACAAAAGAGGTTAGACCGGAGGGCACCTTTTTATTTATTCTCATTTATTTTTTTATTTTTTTATTTTATTACTTTATTTCGCATGATTATTGTGGATTTGTGCATAATGTGATTTTCGGATGAACGGAATGTGTGTTCTCCTTGTGGTATATCGGATGGAAACCTAGACGTAAATTTCGTAGCCGAATCCGAATGGACGGTATTGCGGTTTGCACTCGGGATACAATACCACGTACCACTTGAGAGATTCACATGTGTCGTTTCATCCAACCTTGCGTTTGAGCATGATTTAGTCTAGTATGTTATTTATTTTTAAGCATGATTATGATATTTCTTTATGCATGATTTAGTTATTTTTCTTTTTCAATAGGAATTTAATTTAGGTTTATGTTTCAGATGTTATTTATTCTATGTGTTTGATAATTCAACATGTCTATTGTGTGATATTGTATGCTTGCCGTTATAATGACTTACTTTTAAAGCATGCAAACTTAGACATAGGATTTACTTTGGTGAATGCGAGTTAGATCTAGGTTCATTTTCTCGGTTCACACCGGGTGGCGACTCCTTTATTCTCCGGTTAAGTCCCCTACGGGCTACTCCGTACTCCCAACTAGGCCGCGAGCCTAGAACAGCGTCATCGATTTTTCTGTCCTACACCAAGGAAGAATCCACTCCCTCAAGATGACACAAGTCATTTTGTTTTGTAAAAAGATATATTATTAGTTAATTCTCAATAACAATGAATAATGCCCCTTTAAATAGGTGGCTAACCCTAATTCTATCTAAATATAATAAAACCCTAATAAATAAAACCAATAAAACATAAAATACTTTAAAATTTCATACATGGGCTTTGTAATATAATTAAAGTTTAGCCCAGCAGTTAAACAACACATAACCTTAAAAACATATAAAATATAAAAACCGTAGGGATATCTTACGTCCTCATTTTGACAAAGAAGACATCCGAACTGTATTTTGATATAAGCCAATAAGTTGTAGAGCTACGAGTTCTCTTTCCAATACAACTTGAATCACCAAAATCGGACATCAGACGAGAAAGTTACGTCCAAAATACGAAGACTATGCAAATCTCGTCACTACTAATGCACCATTCGGAAATAAAGCCCAAAATCAATCAAGGAAGCCCATGCACGTCCAAGACCCATTCCAATATTTCTTTAGACATAAAGGCTTCACATAAAGTCTCGTGCATAGACCAAACTCCATAACCCAAGGAATCTTCCAAATCCAGCAAAATGGCCCAAATACACCAATTTGACCAAGCCATGCAATCAGCCACAACTTCAAGTTAACTTGGCCCAACAAACAGAGCTCATTATGGATCACATCATTCTCCCTCTCTTGAAAAGGATTTAACCTCGAATCCGAACCTGGGTCATAGATAAAAATGACAAGATCAATGTGAAGAGAATCCTGGAACAAAATAAAATCACATGGAAAAAAATGGTTAAGATGAGCAAAAGTCAATAAAGCTAATGAATGATTTTTTGTCCTCATGTCCTCACAACCAACATTAGATTGCTCTATATGATATTCACCCTTAACAGTAACGTCAAGTAGCTCATTGGCATCATAAACAACCAAATCATGAGCACTAATGTTATCACGCACATCAATATCATCACTATCATCGACACCATCAACCACCTCACTCTTATTTATTGAAACATCAATATGTTTCATTTCATTACTCAAGGCTACGCTCATATCCTTCTTTAACTCACATTTTGCTAATGTCTTTTTCTCTATCAATTCTGGAATCGCACTTTTCTTTTTAGCCCACTCATCTTCACTCCTCTGCATGTACAACTCATCGTTATAGACCTCTTGTAGGGTTAAAGGAGCAGGCTTGATAATTTTTCCATTATACCTAAATTTGTACATATTCTCATCCATTTTATAAACTATTTTATTGAATTTATACCAAGGCTTACCCAAGAAAATATGTGTATGATGACCGACGTAAACACACACGTATAACGCAAGCGTACGTATCGTTCAAGTAGTATAAAAAGTATCGATCCCACGAGGACTTAATACCTAATATATTAATTTTATGAGGTCAAATGATTACTAGTATCTAATAGGTTGATTGATTGATTTGAAATGGTTATGATTCTAAATTTAAAAAACAAGTAAATAAAATTGCACAAAAGTAGGTTTAAGAAAATTCAATATTAGGAAATTATCTAGGGTTGTGAATCTTTCTAATATCTTTTAAAAGATGAAGTGGTTATTTCATGTTTGTGTAATAAATTGGTTTACTAACCTGGAACACTAAATTATGCAAAAGCCTTTGTCGATGGTCAGACGCAAATACCCAGTTTAACCTAATTGAACCATATGTCTATGTCAACCAAATTATCTGGATTTTTTATGTTTAAGTTCCAATTATGGCTACCCACGCCCGACAGGTATATGTCTATCCTATAAGAAAATCTATTAAAGGGTTATCTATCCTCAAGGAATATCGTGGGCTATTAAGTCTAAGGCTGAAACCTAAAATTGATTTGTCAAGTTTATTTTAGATTTACCACATCAATTTTATTGGTGATCAGACAACAAGAAGCATTAAGCTTAAAACTTAATAAGTAAACCTTTAAATTACCCAAACTATAAAATAACCCTTTATAAACCGGTGATATTAGAATTCATCACAACCCCAGATAACTAACTTAGTTACGACACATAACTAGGGCTAGTAAAAACTTAAATAAAATAAAAGACATAAAGTAAAATGCTGAAAAGTAAATTGCTGAAAAGTAAATGACGGAAAGTAAATGCTAAAATTAAATACTGAAAATTAAATGCAGAAAAGTAAATGCTGAAAGTAAATTGCTGAAAAGTAAATGCTGAAAGTAAATTGCTGAAAACAATATAAAGTAAAAGTACAATAAAATAAAATGTTGAGGTAAAAGGATCCACTTTTATTACTTCTATTTTAGATATCTCCCTTAATATAATATATTAACTTTTCATGATATTTACCAACCAGCCATATAAGCGGTATCCAGATTATGTCAAATTAATAATTAATTACCAACCGACCAATCAGGCGGTATCCAGTTTAGTCAGGTTAAAACTAATTTAAATAATTATCAACCGACTAATATGGCGGTATCCTCGTTAAGTCAGGTTTTAACTAGTTTATATATTATAATTAAGGGAGATTAATCTAAATATTAGTAATAAAAGTTTTACCTTTTACCCCAGCAAATGGGAGTTACCTCCCCATCACTGAAAAGTAAAAACTGAAAATTAAAGAAAGAAAAGTACTGTGCGTAAAAGTAAATTGCGGAAAGTAAAAACTGAAAAGTAAAGAAAAGAAAGTGCGAAAGAGGAAATTAATTACTGAAAGCTGTAAATAAACAAACAAGATACAATCTTCTTCGTATTCTTAAGGAATTCCTTAGAAGAAAGTATGAATTTACAAATGAACTGGCTTGGTATTTATAGGAAAAATTTGGCCTCCATCAAATCATCCACCAAATCCATTATTATTGCTCCATTAATTGCTCCACTAATTACTCCACCAAATCCATTATTATTGCTCCATTAATTGCTTACCATGTTTGGTGGTATTTGATAATTTTTATTATTTATTTATTTATTTATTTTTTACTTTGAAAATGATTGAAAATGACTTTAATAATTACACAACACACTTCTGGATGGTTCATCAATTTCGGGCATGAAATCTTCAGAATTCGAAATTATTTTGTTTTTCAAAGTGTAGATCTTTGAGTCTTTTTTAATCTAGAACTTGAATCAGCTCAATCCGATTTCGGAGTAAAAGGTTATGCCCAAAATACGAAAAATGCGCAAAACTGGAATTTCCAAAACTACACTTCGTTAAAACGCCCTTTCAAGTTTCCAATCTCCAAAATTAATATGTCAACTCCAATTTTTGCCCTTATTTGACACACATTTTGTCCTAAATTATTACATTGTGTCCCAATATTATTTTAACTGCAAAATAAACTAAAAAACATCAAAACGTTCATCAAACCCGAGACACTAAACAAAATATTAAGTAAAAGGGCGGTAAATATTAATATATTTTCCGCTCATCACACCCTCAAACCTAACATTTTGCTAGTCCTCGAGCAAAACAACAAAATAAAATACAAGAAATAATTAAAATTAAACTAATCCACTTCGTAGGGATCGCATTTGCATTTAGCATATGTAACAAGCCTTTAAACCCCTAGGTGTCCCTAGTGGACGAGTTATAGTCTCATGAGGGCTTACAGCCTCGATACCCATAAACGTTTTACAAAAGTAAAATGATAATAAAACTTATGCACACAAAAGCAAGAAGGTAAGAGAAAAGAGAATAAAGAAATTAGTGACTAATTAGGTGAAACTTCTACTCCAAGTTACTAGTTGTTTTCTTTCTTTCTAAATTACTGAATAAGTAAATTCTCCGATTATATTTACCATTGTCCATATGCACAGCCGAAAAAATATTAATCAACTCATTTTTTTCCCACAACAGTCACAAGTGCAGTTGATAAGAGAGTAATATTTTTGTCTTAAAGTTTTATCAGAATTCACACCTTTTTGCAGCAATGGAATAATTTTTCTGATTTTTCTGATTTTTTTTTTATTTTTGATTTTTTTTTTTATTTATATACAATACCTTCGGTCTATGTAGCAAGTGTTGGGTCGGTGGCTCCCAAACCAGTTGGCTTTAGGGCACCAGGTGTTAAGACACCCCTACGGACTTAATTACTCAGACTTTGGATATATATTTTTGCAGCATCTTTTGATCCATGTAGCGAGCTTTGGGCCAGTGACTCCCAAACCAGTTGGCTTTAGAGCACTAGGTGTTAAAACACCCTTACAGACTTAATGACTCGGATCTCAGATTTTTTTTTCTCCATCACTTTTTGAGATGCTTCCTCCAATTAAACTAGAGCACTGAATATTACAAACTTTTCAATTTTAGCCCATGTCCGTATGTTACAATGCATGTTGATAATATCTGCTAACTGAGCATATGAAAATCCATTTTAGTCAGTATTCTGGAGAATTCACAAATTAAATAATTCAAAATGAAGTAAACAAATTAGTCAGGAGTGGAAATTCCTTACACAGCTATCTCTTACGAATTTCACTTTTTTAGTCAAAATAAAAATGCAAAAACGCAAAATATTTTTGTAATTTTTGAAAATTTTTCAATTTTTTTTGTATTTTTCGAAGAATTTTGGACTAAAAATAAAAACAACACACAAACTAAAAACAAGGTACTGATCAACTAATTTCCTCCCCCAAACCTAAATGAGATATTGTCCCCAATGTCTTAAACAGTAGAAGAAGAGTTTAGAAGATAATACATGGTTAGCTGAAATTCTAGGAAATTAAAGGTTAAGATCCAGATTAATCCGATGCCTCTTACCACGATCGTCCTCGGACAAATTTATCTTTGAAAGGATAAGGTCAATTTGTGATTCATAGGCTAAGAGTTGGTCTATTAGATCCGGAGCAGTTCTGGTAGTGAAGAGGAGTTCTTCCAAAGGTTTTAACACGAACACATTTCTTCGGGCATCATCAAGAAACACACAAAGAAAATCATAAAATCCTTCAACGTTGTACAGTCCAAGCAGTTTCTGGTGTATGTTCAGGTTCGCCCAAGATAACACTATAAAAATTTCCTCCAATGTGCCCAAGCCACCTGGTAAAGCAATAAAAGCATCAGCACGGTTAATCATTTCTACCAATCGTTCAGACATACCTGGCACGATTAGTTCCTCTCTGTTTGATGGTCCAATAAGAGTTGCCTCTGCCAAGGGTTTTGGGATGATTCCCAAAATGTGACTGCCTCCTTCCTGTACGGCTTTTGAAACGATCCTCATAAGTCCAAGATTGCCTCCGCCATATACTAAGTGCATATTCCTTGCAGCTAAGACTCGACCCAATTCCTGTGCTGCTTCTACATATTATGGCTTAACACCAACACTAGTACCGCAAAACACACAAATGTTTTCAACTCATCTTCTTGAAGTGGCTTCCATGTTTTACTCTGGGTGTCTTCAAAAGTGCAACGATGAGTTGAATTTATAACACCTGAAAAGGGTGAGTAAAATAATAGCACTAGTACCTGCCAAATGACAATTATTAGTTAAACAGTAAAATAAATCGTTATAGTCAAAAAGGTCTGGATCCTGTCGGAGAAAATAAAAGAAAACAACAAAACAAATTACAATTATTAGGAAAAGACATAGAGATATAATATGTACAAGAAAAGTAGCGGCTTGATTGACCTCTATGCGTCAGGGACAAGCTTCCCATCCAATTTCCTTATAAATTGGCAAACATGGTCTTTTTGAGTTAGATTCCCGAGACTTAACTGTTGTCTTTCTTTTTGAAATTGTGTATGTAATTTGTGAATGGCTATATGAACATATCCACTGGGATGCGTCTCAAGAGTCGAGGATATATTATCTACAGACTCCTTACTCAAGCCATCCCTAATGAATTCAATTTTATCTTCGCGATTATCAGACACCATTCATAACGAACGACAACGAGTATTGCAATTCCAGCGTGCACATTTGTAACAAACACCCATTTTCTTAGCTCTACGTTTCTTTGCATAGGTGCTTCTTCCAAAACCAGGCAGATGTGAAATAAAAGATTCAGAAGACTCACCTACCGATCGGACTCGTGCTTCAATTACCCAACGAATATCATTAGGAATACCTTTGATCATCAGTAGTCTCATCCGTTCCAAACGAGCTTTGTAGACTTTCATCAGAGATTTTTGAGAGAGAAAAGGAAATTGCTTGTGAAGTTTTGTGAGAGCTTCTTCCATCGTGAAATGACTTTACCTGCAAAAATTAAACACAAAAAAATAAAACACACCAGATCACAATATATACACAAATTGCATGGGTTGCTTCCCTGCGAGCGCTAAGTTTAACGTCGACAGCTAGACGTGACTTCTCGAACGTTAGGCTGGATCTGAAAGTGTGACACTTTCTTTTTGTCGCTCAAATGATTCTCCCCAGTAGTGCTTAACACGATTGTTTTTAACCTTGAAAGTTTTGTTGGAGTCAGGATCATGTATCTCAACGGCTCTATCTGGTAAAACTTTGGTGATCACAAATGGCCCTGACCACCGTGATTTTGGCTTCCATGGGAAGAATTTCACCCTTGATTTGTTTAACAGTACCTTCTGCCCTAGTTCCAGTTGTATGCGCACTAACTTCTCATCATGTCTCTTCTTGGCCTTTTCTTTGTACAATTTGTCATCCTCAAAAGGCTGATTGTGAAATTCCTCCAATTCATTGAACTGGTGGCACTTTTTCTCTTTCGTTGCTTGTAGTGCAAGAATTGGCTTTATCCATGCAAAAGATGCTTTATCTTCAGGCTCCAGAGGCAATTGACATGTTTTAAGTTTGTCATTAGAACTTTACATTGCATTGGAGTTCTGAATGGTACTGTGTATCACATCAAGTCTGAAACATTCCTTCTTCTTTTCATCATCTGGGAAATTCATGGCCTTGAAAACATTGAATGTTACCTCTTGGTCATGTACCCTCATGGTTAATTCTCCTTTTTGTACATCAATAATGGTTCGACCTGTAGCCAAGAACGGTCTCCCAAAGATGATTGGCACGTCTGCGTCTTCCTCCATATCAAGGACAATAAAATCTGCTGCGAAAATGAATTTGTCAACCTTGACCAGCACATCCTCAACTACGCCTCTTGGAAATATGAGCGTTCTATCAGCAAGTTGTAAAGAGACTGAAGTTGGCATTGTTTCTCCAATCTGCAGTTTCCTGAAAATAGAAAAAGGCATCAAGTTAACACTTGCACATAAATCACATAAAGCCTTACCAAAGTTATGTTCTCTTATGATGCAAGGAATGGTGAAACTGCCAGGATCTTTCAACTTTGGGGGAAGCTTCCTCTGAATGATGGCACTGCATTCTTCTGTCAATGCTACTATCTCGTAATCTTCCAATCTCTGTTTTCATGAAAGAATGTCTTTCATGAATTTTACATAGCTGGGCATTTGTTCCAAGGCTTCTGCAAATGGAATGTTGATGTGCAGCTTTTTGAACACCTCCAGGAAACGAGCAAACTGCTTGTCCAGTTTGTTTTTCTGAAGACGCTGAGGAAAAGGTGGAGGTGGAGTGATCTGTTCTTTTTCCTTTGCTTCTTTTTCCTCCATCTGTTGCTTTGTTTCTTTTGGAACTTCCTCAGTAGTTGTTTCCTTGATTCCAACATCTTTGTTGATTTCAGTACCGCTTTTCAAGGTGATGGCTTGACATAGCTCCTTCCATCGGTTCCTTGGATTGGGTTCTGTGTTGCTGGGAAGATTACCTGGCGATCTGTAACTTTGAGAATTGGCCAATTGTCCGATTTGATTCTCCAATGCTTTGATGGAAACAGATTGGCTCTGAAAGATAGCATCATATGCTGCTTATTGCTTTTTGAACATCTCTGCAATCCATTCTTTCATTTCTGGTTCTTTTTCATGTTCATGGCCTTTATTTTGTTATTGAAATCCTGGTGGTGGATAGTTCTGCTGTTGGAATCCAGGTGGTGGATTGTTCTTTTGTCCTGAATTGTTGCTCCATGAAAAATTTGGATGATTCCTCCATCCTGGGTTGTAGGTGTTGGAATATGGATTGTTCCTCTGTCTGTTGAAATTGTTGACATAATTCACCGTCTCTTCAAGTTGGTTTGGTTCTCGTGCTCCTCCATATGGTGAACTTGTGGATCTAGTGCTGAGAGTCTCCATGAATTTGCATATCTGATCCAGTTTGGCGTTGACCGCTCTATTGGCTCCACTTTCATAAATTCCTGCAATTCTTTGGATCATGCTCCTTTCTGTTGGCCACAAGGAATTATTGTTGGCCATTTCTTCGATTAGGTCCCACGCTTGATCTTCTCCTTTTGCCATTAAAGCTCCTCCAGCAGCAACATTGATTGTGGTTCTCATTAGTCTAGAAAGTCCATTATAGAAGGTTTGGACTTGAAGCCATTTTGGAATCTCATGGTGAGGACAATTTTGGAGCAAATCTTTGTACCTTTCCCAAGCTTCGTAGAGAGTTTATGAGTCTTGTTGCACAAAGTATGTGATATCATTCCTCAGCTTTCCAGTTCTGGCTGGTGGAAAGTACTTTGCAAGAAATTTAGTGGCTAAAGTGTTCCAAGTTATGATGGAACCTGCTGGTAGTGAATGTAGCCAAGCTTTAGCTCTGTCTTTCAAGGAGTATGGGAAAATATGCAGTCTCATTGCTTCTTCAGCTTCTCGGTTGTAATAGAAAGTGCCGCAAACTTCCAGGAAGTTGCTGATGTGGGCATTAGGATCTTCAGTTGCATTTCCCCCAAACTGAACTGACTGTTGAATCATCTGAATGCATGTTTTGATGTCACCCGCATTTGCTGGTAAGGGAGGAAGTACAATACAAGAAATGAGTCTGTCAACCACTGGAATGGTTCTGTCTCGAATGGGAATTGGTGGTGCAACCTCCAAAGGTTCAGGTTCCATGTTGACTAAAGCTTCTTGGCCTTCTCGCCTTTCCCTTCTCAACTGTCTAATGGTTCTTTCAATTTATGGGTCAAGCGGTCAGAGTTCAAAGCTTCTGGTTCGTCTCATGTAGTTTCTGAGAACCTGAAACACAAGAAAACAAAAACAATAAGTGAAAAAAAATTAGATACAAGTAACGTATCTAACCCTAAAACTAATAGTGAAAGATAAATAAGTCCCCGGCAACGGCGCCAAAAACTTGACCGGCGTAAACACACACGTATAACGCAAGCGTACGTATCGTTCAAGTAGTATAAAAAGTATCAATCCCATGAGGGCTTAATACCTAATCTATTAATTTTATGAGGTCAAATGATTACTAGTATCTAATAGGTTGATTGATTGATTTGAAATGGTGATGATTCTGAATTTAAAAAACAAGTAACTAAAAAAAACACCAAAAGTAAAACAAGAACACAAACTGAACTGAAACTGGACAGAATTCGTAACTATTGTTTTAAAGAGATTTTAAGACTCATAACTTAAACAGACAGAGTGTCGACAACCACTAACAAATTCCTCTCATCGAGTACTTATAAATCGATAGATTATTGGTCTCGTAACTCCTTCTAGATCAAAAGTTACAGCCGTTTTAAAATCAATGCACGGTCGAAAAATTCTGACCGAAGTGATCCGAAAATTACAGATAAATTCGACCATAATTGACTCAAAAACTCTAAGAATTGAATCCTATATGCTATTACCATGCAAGAATATTATAATAACATCCAAGATTCAGTCATAAACATGAAAAATACAAAGGAAATAATAAAAAAAAAATGAAATGAGAAGAGACCAAAAAACATGAGGAAAAAAAAGAATATGAAGACTTCATAAAACGATAAAGATAGAGAAAATCTTGACCTTGGAACCCTGAGCTCCTGATACCAAATGATAAAAACCTGCCTGAAACAAAGTCAAGCAAACCCCTCCACGTGTTTTAAGCCCCAAGAACCGCGAATCTTGATTTTTGTAAGAACAAAATCCTTCCAATATCAAGTCCAACCCTTAAGGAACCTTGCCCTTAAGAACCTTTCTTTATTTCTTTGGAGAATCCTGAACAGCGATACAGTGCCACAACGCTTGCCACACGTTGATAATCTTTTGTTCCGTAGAACCAAGGAAGAATCCACTCCCTCAAGATGACACAAGTCACTTTGTTTTGTAAAAAGATATATTATTAGTTAATTCTCAATTACAATGAATAATGCCCCTTTAAATAGGTGGCTAACCCTAATTCTACCCAAATATAATAAAACCCTAATAAAATAAACCCACTAACACATAAAATACTTAAAAATTTCATACATGAGCTTTGTAATATAATTAAAGTTCAGCCCATCACTTAAACAACACATAACCTTAAAAAAAATATAAAATATAAAAACCGTATGGATATCTTGCGTCCTCATTTTGACAAAGAAGACATCCGAACCGGACTTTGATATAAGCTAAAAAGTTGTAAATCTACGAGTTCTCTTTCCAATGCAACTTTAATCACCAAAATCGAACATCGGACAAGAAATTTATGTCCAAAATACGAAGACTGTGCAAATCCTGCCACTACTAATGCACCATTCGGAAATAAAGCCCAAAATCAATCAAGGCAGCCCATGCACGTCCAAGACCCATTCCAATATTGCTTTAGACATAATAAAGCCTTCACATAAAGTCTCATGCATGGACCAAACTCTAGAACCCAAGGAATCTTCTAAATCCACCAAAATGGCCCAAATACACCAATTTGACCAAACCATGCAATCAGCCACAACTTCAAGTTAACTTGGCCCAAAAAACAGAGCTCATTCTGGATCACATCAACCCAGCCCCAGACTTAGTTGACCAAACAACTACGATTTTGGGACGGCCTATGCCACGGGTATGGGTGGTTTGGTAGATGTGCTGAATAGTACGGAATCGATGAGATAAGTTACTGAAGAGTTGCAACTAGCATATGGAGTGAATCTTTAAGGCATGTTATGTGCGTGTGTATTCGACAAATGACCTTTAAACAGTATTAGAACATGGAATGCAAATCATTATGGAACTCTGTAACCAGATTTGTAGCAACAATGAACATAAGATATGAAATGAACTTGGACTATAGCCAGAACTGAGTCGCTAGGGTCCCCGTTTATAGCAAGAAGTGTTGTTTAAGTAAAAGTAATCATACAGTTCAGTTTCCAGCAAAGCTACTAGGACCCAATTTACTTAATATAAACATGTTGGATGAACAACTATGAAGAAAAAAACATATAAATAATCTGACCTTGCACCCCAGGAACCTAAGTATACAGAGAAGCAAAGGCAAGAGAAATTGTAGAGAGGAACGGGCAAGCAGCTTAGTATAGACGCATGTACGTATATACCTTCCAGGTTCAAGCTATAGTAAAAGAGCCAAGTTATAAGAAAATTCAGATACCCTCAGAGACAAAGGATCTGTTAGTATAGGTAGAAAACCTAGCCCTATAAGAAAGCGTAAAATAAGTTAAGAAGGCGTTAAGTTCTTAGTAAGAAGGCTCTTAAGATATATCCCCTTATAGAGGAACATAAGAAGTCTAAACAATCAGAAGTTGGAAGATATAAACCTAAACCATGAATCGAGCACCCTTCGGAATTAATAGCTCAAGTAAATAATGAGCTGGAGTAATTAGAGTATAATGAAAAGTCTAGGAGTGAGATTTCTTGATATACCATACGAGTTGAGTCTTGGTCATAGCGTAAAATATTGAGCAGGAAGTTATGAAAATAGGACGATGAGTTCCCTCCCGATCTAAAATTAAAAGTACCAAGCAGAGAACAGAAGCCAAGATAACAAAAGGACTGAGGCGACCATGAGTTAATTTTCAGAAAAGTAAGAGTTCTAACACGTAAAACAAGATGATTTTGAGTATGGAGTCATTTAAGGCTGATAATATGGAGCAAGGCCGTGAACCCGGGGGTCTGTGGTGAGATCCCCAAATTTAAAAAGGATTCGAGGATGAATCTTATTTAAGGAGCGGAGAATTTGTAACGACCGATAGATGTTACTACTATATACACTAGTACTATTTCGAAAAGGACGAAGACACATAAAATAAATCATAGTGAGACTCAAAATATACTCATGGAATATTGTAAATGCTTCGAAGTCCCAAGACGAGACTGTACAGTGTTCCCTTTGGACAGCCCATGGTTGAAGAAGAAGATGATGAATAAGATGAAGAAGAAGAAGAAGAAGAAGAAGAAGAAGAAGAAGAACAAGAAGAACAAGAAAAAGAAGAAGAAGAAAGAGGTAAGAAATCCATGACCCATTTTTCTAAAATGATGAGTTTGATGATTTGACATTTGTATTGTGTTGTGAACATGAGTATGATGATGAATGTATGATTCTTTTTGTTTTGAGTCAATAGAAAGGTTGGTAGACCTCATTTGTTAAATTGGGTGTAAATTGGTGAAGTGGGTAAGTGAAATAAAGGTTAAATTGTTGATGAATTGATGGTTTAATGCATGTAGAATGGAGTGTAAGATGATGTATTGTATGTTGGTTTTTAGTATGGAAGTGTTGGAATGGAGTCAAGTTGGATGATTTGAGCTTTGGATGAGTTTGGAGAAGCAAAACAGAATCCTGGAAACCAGGTTGCGTCGCGACGCAAGAAGGACTTTGCTTCGCGATGCCAGAAGAAATTGGTGACTGGAATTTGGGCGTTGCGCATCGCGATGGGCAATGGTCTGCGTCGCGACGCGAGACACAGAATTTTCCCAAAATCAGTTTTAAACCCCCAGTTCCACTCTAGCGCGTTAGAGACCACCCTTGAGGTCTCGTATCAATTCATATACATATTTTACATCAAAATATGATTGTCACAAGCCTCGTATGTAAAACCTATTGATGTATCATGAAGCTTAGTTAGATATTAAGGTTTATTTACTATATATATATATATATATATACACACATATTAATCAAATTCCTGATCCCAGATTATCCTTAGGTATCGCAACTCTCTTCGGTAAGGGGTCCATTACCAGCCAGATCCCAAAACAGTGAGTGGAACCTTTCTCTCAGAACTGATTTTATTTAACTGTTTTGAATTCAGACTTACTTTTAAAAGCATGTAGGGCATTAGGCTGAATTTTACTACATGTGTTTTTCTTTTTATATATACATACAGCGATGGTTTAGAAAGATTATTTTCAGCATGAGTTTTAAGTTACAGATGTTTTCAAACTTGAGTTTTATGTTTATCGGGGCATGAGGGAAAAAATCACCCCAGTATGTAACTTGATATAGAATGGAATTGACAGATATAGAGACATGTGCACATGTAAAGGACTGGGGGGACGACGATACGTAACATCCATAGATCCTAGTTCAGGACTAGGGATGACAGTTGCCCGGAAATCCTGGTTCAGAGCCTAGGTGGTAGCATAGATCTGCTCCCCAATTATAGTTTGTGGCTTGGGGGACGGTGATACGTAGCACCCCAAGACCACCAGTTTCAGAGACAGTTAGACGTATGGGGGACGGCGATACGTAACGCCCCCGTGCGTCAATTTTTTCAGACAGAGACATAGATTTCAGAAAGAGTTTTCAGTTTTCAGTTATAGTTTTCAGAAAGAGCTTTTAGAAAAGGAAGTTTCCAGAAACAACAGTTTTATAAGAGATTTAGAATTTTAAAGCAGAAACCAATTTTCTTAAAAAGCTATTTCATGAGTTTTCGGTTTAGAACCAAATGTTTTTATAATTGTTTTTTTTAAGTCACTCACTTAGATCGTATAACGATCTAAAAACACTATTGGTCGTAAAAATATTCACTATAAAAAGTCTTCAGCGTCGTAATTTTTCGACGCTAAAGTATAAAATTTTGACGTTAAATGTTTTTAGCGTCGAAAACTTTTGACGCTAAAATATGGACGAGAAAGACAATTAGCGTCGAAATAAAAAAATCCAACGCTAAAGTACAATATTTTGCGTCGAAAATATTTCAACACTAAAGCACGTATTTGGCGATGAATATTTTCGACGCAAAAAAATTGACCTTTAGAGTCGAAATATTACAATTAATTTCAAACTAATTTCATTAAAAAAGTAATTGAATTTTTTATAAAAAATTATTACAAATTTGTTATTAAGAAATTATAATAATGATATTTTTATTGATATAAAACTAAAATTACAAAATTTATCATAACAAAAAATATAAAATGATAAATATAATTTTCTATATATTTTCTCCATCTTCACTTTCATAATTTTCATCTTCACCTTCATTTATTTTTCATTTTCTTCCCTATCTTCATTTTCACCATTCTTCATCTTCATATTCCCCTAAAATAAATAAATATTAGATGTTAATATAAAATACAAAAAATCAAACTAAACACTTAAGGAAATTTAAACAATTATTTCGACGCTAAAAGATGAACTTTTAGTGACGAATCTAACTTGGACGCTAAAGGTTAGAACCGTTAGCGTCAAAATTTAAATTCGACGCTAAAAGATTGATCCTTTAGCATCGAAACTAGGATTCGACGCTAAAGTGTTACCTTTTAGCGTCAAAATTTAAATTCGACGTTAAAGGGTTTATTGGCGTCAAAAAAAATTTCGACATTAAATATTTGGACGCTAAAGGTCTCTTTTGTTATAGTGATTATTTTCTTGCACTGATGTGACAGAATAAAATATCCTTAAAATTGAATTAAATGACTCATTGACTTCTAATGAAAGGATTGCAACTAAATCTTCTAATTGTCTAAATAGGAGAAACAATTTAAATTAAACAATGATGTTGACACGAAGAAGAGAAAACACTAATGGAATTAATTTGCAAATTTGAAACAGGAATTAAAGCAACCGAAATTCTTAATTACAAATAAAATACTATACTTGCTACAACATTTGAAATTGAATTAAAGTCTATGAATGTGAGTTGTGATTGATCGGTCCTTTTTCCTGTTGCTCACTATAGGATTGGATTTTGCAAAGCCTAGGTTTGGACCGGGCTATTGCCACTCCTACTTCCAAATAACTTATTCCTCCAACTTGATTCCTTGTAATATCTCAAATTTTTTTCGGAAATAAGAGTTTATGTGTTGGAAAATAGATCGGAATATTTTTAAGTGAAGCTTCGTCGCGTTGGAAAATGCGTGGTTTCGAGAACTGGTTACACGATTCTTGTTTATATTGTTATACGCGGAAACTTGTTATTTCGATTATAAAAATAGCAAACGAACTTCGATTGAGCTGATTCTTGAACCATTGGTGTAACATTCTCGATCCAAGAGATTACCTGCAGGGAATAGGTTGTAGTAACCCCCTGAGCTACTGGCTTTCTAACTGTGAAACTTATCTCAGGTATAAACTCACGCACGAGACCGTTGCCCAACTTATCATCATAAATGTATAATGATTTTTAACTAAATACTCAAATTCATTTCACATCTTAACTTTAATAATGAACACTTATAACTCTTTTGCATGTGTATACTTTACTAAACTAATTATATATTAAATGACATCTTCTGACACTGACTGTACTGAACTCTGACTCGACCTGGTGGACCAAACCCTCTAGTGACTGCCATCAGTATCAATCCTCTCGAGCTCATCCTCCGGGAATACCTGCAAAACAGAGAAACTGGGAGTGCGGGGTTAGACCTTTGTACGATTTAAGTGAGTGGACAATTTAAAATGAAAACTGAAATACTATTATGAAAATACTTGGTTCTAAATCCAAAATTCTCCCAGAAAACAGTCTTATATAAAAACTCTTTTCTTGTTTGAAAACTCTGAACTCTTTTTCTCAAAATCTTATCTGAAATCTCTTTCGTAAAACTTATCTTTTCTGAAAGTCTCTTATAAATCTGCTATTTCTGAAAACTTTTCTTTCTAGAAAATGTATCTCTAGAAAACTAACTCTGAAATATGTATCTGAAAACTATTTCTGAAAACTGATCTCTGTCTCTGAAAACGTGACGTATGGGGACATTACGTATCATCGTCCCCCAAGCCACTGAACTAGAACTAGGGGTGCGGATCTATGCTACCCTCCAAGCTCTGAAACTAGGATCTAGGGACATCTGTCATCCCTAATCCTAAACTAGGATCTGAGGGCGTTACGTATCACCGTCCCCTAGTCCTTTACATGTGCACATGTCATCCGTCAATTCCATGTATGTATCAAGTTACAGACTGAGGTGTGTTTTCCCTCATGCCTCGAAAAGATAAAATCTTGCTTTGAAAAGATCTCTTTCGAAAACTTCTCTTCAAACATGATCTTTCATGAAATAGCTAGAATAAAAATCAACTAATGCTCTAGATGCGTAAAAATAAGCCTAATATTCAAAAAAATAATCATGTAAAAAATAATCATCTTAAGAAAAGAGAGCCCACTCACTGGTTTGAAATTTGGATGGTGTTATGCCACTCGTTGAAATGAATTGTTTTTCCTGTGATAATCTACAATTGAGAAAATCAATTAGAATATAAGTCGTGGAATATGATTCGGAACTAGGTTAAATTTATCCATTTGAACACTTATTATCACTTCAAGATGTATGATACTTATATTATGATGTAATGTGTGTGTGCGAATGGATACGAGACCCTTGGGGTGCCTCTAACACGCTAGGGTGAAACTGGGATGAACTAAAACCAGTTTGGGGAAATTTTGGTCTTCGCGTCACGACGTAGGGCCTTACGCGTCGCGACACTAACCATTCCAGAAACGATTGCTTGAAGATTTCCAGTGTGCATCGCGACGCAAGTCCATGCATATTGGGACGTGTGCAATCCATAATCAAATCTGTATAAATTCCCTGGTATGCGTTGTGATGGGCGGTGCTTAGCGTCGCGATGTACGATACTTAGCATCGCGACACTAGGCTAAAATTCAGGCCTAATATCAACTTCTTCATGTCTACATGCCCAAATACACTTCCATACTTCCATATTAAAACTTCTACTCATCAATTCTTAAGGTTTCAATGTAAATTCTTGCTAAACTAACACTCATCAATCCAACTTAACCCTTTAATCTTATAGTCCATCTAGTTCAATACTTAGGGTTTCAAGTATTTGTCCTTACTAAACACAATCAATTCCATGTTTATTATGCCACTGAGCACAATCCCTAAGGTGCTTCCATCATTCACATATCATCAATTTAATAAAATTTCTCAATTTAAGAATTGGGTCAAGATGACCTTACCTCTTTTCCTTTGATTTCCAGCACTCTCCAAGCTTTCAATGGTTGTCATATCCTTCTAGATTTTGGGGAATGGTATTTGTCTCCCCATTTTTCCTTCTTCTTCCTTCTTCTTTTCCTTCTTATTCTTTCTCCTTCTTTCTTCCTTCCACTTTCTCTTCACATTTTCTCTTCTTTCTCTTTTCTAGTTTTTGAACTGTTGAATAATACCTCCTTCTTTTATACTAGGGCTTATATGAAATTAATAAAATTGGATACGAGTTTAAAATTTTTGAGATTTTTCTAGATGGGTCTGCGTCACTATTTACATAGATTATTGACCCAAGGTTTTTACCTGTTTCTGGTTCGAATTTAGAAATATATTCAACGCGGAAGTTTTAGGTCTCGATCTCAGATTCACGGAGATATAAAATTCATAAGGATTGGAGTTCTTATGAGAAATTTATGGCCCAAATACCATGGGTTGTCCGGGGTGAAACATCGTATAATTTCGTACCGGAACTTCGAGGAATATTGATTGTGCCCAAGGTCACTTTATGAGTGTATAAGTGTTCAACATAACTTATATTATGTAATATTTATCCCAGAATGAAATAATAGTCGAGATCACTAGTCGTCGAGATTAACGGTCATTACAATTGGTCTCATTTTTCAGAGATGAACAACTTTCGTGTTGGTCATTCTTTGAAATTTACAACAGAAGGGCTTCAAAAATAGAACTTTCCGAGAACGCATCATGATAGAGACCTAGTAGCAATTTCGCGGGTGTCAAATATATTTTCCAAAAATATTTCTATAAATATCTCAAAGTTCCTTGAAATTAAGAAAATGGCATAACCCCATAAATCCTCTCACCCGACCCCACGTCACTAATACTTTATTTGTGAAGCCTGGTCACGCCTGTGGCCAGACAGCCATCGCCGAACGATGAGATGGCCCAGATGGGTGCGACTGCCACATCTTCATCTTATGGTGGCCGCTGGTAGCCCTAGAACTCAGACAACGGCGAGAAAGAAAGAGAAACATGTATGGGTTTTACTATCGCGGCTCTTCGTTTCGTTTCATAGGCCCGAGCCACCCGTCAAATGGAAGCTCTCGAAGAGTACTACAAGTTGGCGGTGACTATATTTTCATTCCGTGTATGGTTACATGCGAATCGAGGATGGAAGAAATAGTGAACAGTAACCACTGAATTAACAGTAGCTCTTATCGAAATTTTAGTCTATTCCAACGCGTTCGTGGGATCGTTGGGAGTTCGTATATGCCCTCGAAATCTTGGTAAGACCTCTAGGTAAAAATCTGCTAATTTCGAGTTTGCCATTATATGTTTGGATATTTCTAGTAGCTTATAGAGTAGCTGATAAGTGTGGTTTATACCCACTTATTACGGCATTTTCAGCTTATTATTTTGTTATAATTCGAGATTTTTTTTAAATGTCTTTTATAGTTTATTTCATGTTTTATTTGTAGGAGCATTAATACATGGATCTGGGAACAATTGCACGTGTTTTGGGAACTTCCGGGAACATAGGACGAGCACAGGAGCATTGGCACCATGATACAAGCATCAGGTGCCATGGCACCCAAAATCCCATACAAAACCCAGAGAGTCAGGCACCATGGCGCCATTAATGGCAACAACATTGGCGCCATGGCGCCCCATAAAATGAAGATTAAGGCGCCAAGGCGCCAATAAAGAATGCCAGGCGCCTTGGCACCTCCCAAGCTGCATTACCTCATACAATTTCCAGAGGTTCAAGCGTCGTGGCGCCCACTTAAAGAGCTGCAGCGCAGCGGGAAGAGTCAGACGTGCTCTAGGATTTACTTTTTAGGGTTTTTAAGATCCCTAATGATACCCAATGACTCCTAGCCTCTATTATAAATAGAACAGTTCGTCCAGAATTAAAGGGAGGCTAATACACTGCACAAAACACATAATTAAATATTTTTAGAGATCCAAGGAGTGGATTGAAGAGCGACAAGAGGATATTAAGGCGGTGACGTCCGGAGAGGAAGAGATTCAATTCGGGTTTTATCTTCTTATTTCGTTCTTAGAACTCTAATTATTTCCATTAGAGTCATGACTTATTATTCATTATTTTATTTTATTGTCATGAACTAACTCCTTAATTCTGGAGAATGATGTAATCTATGCTTGAACCTTGTAATTGTTTGTCAATTTTGTTATGAAGTTTTATTGAATTTATTTATATTCTTTTGAGTTTAATGCTTCTTGATTGCTGGCCACAATTGAAGATGATGAATGTTTAGAATCTATCACTCGAGAGAGGGGATTTTGAATAGATCTAGAGAATATAACCTAGGATTTTATAGAGTTCGAGAGAATCTGTAGTCCTTTGAAGTCGTTAATATAGAATCACAAAGCGTAATGAGTTGTTAACTATTGGATTTTTATAGAGATATCGAAGTCTATAATTGATGATATTTTCACTCGGCACTCGAGAGAGGGAGTGGATATTTTAGGAGACTTGACTTATAAATAATATAACTGAACAAAGATTAATTGGCATAACAAATACATAGGCGACAGTTAGGTGAAATCATGATCCAGAATCTCTACTGTATTAGTTCCTCCTATTTTATTGTTTTTATATTTATTTATTTAATTACATCTTTATTAATTATCGTCTAAATAAAGTTAGGATTATCAATTGTAGTACTTAGTGCGAGTTAACGCAATCCATGTGGGTTCGACACTCTTTCATCGATTTATACTAAAACTTGACACCGTACACTTGCGGTACGATATAAAAATATCACAACAGTAGTGTAGTGATATAAATTTAATTGTTTAAGCATGAGTATATTAATATGTGTATTTGGTAGAATCTGAGTGAAAATGGAATGAATTTGATCGATCCGATAGATTATGCAAGTTTCTGGTAATAGTGGGTTTTACGTGTATTGATGTGTTTTGAATATAATGATAGATATGAGATATATATGATGATACGATAATGCTTAGATAAATCCGGGTAGGTTCAAAGGGTTCATGACCCTTCCGTAGCGTTTGCGGAAACCTTTTCGGAAGATTTTCCAAAAATACGTAAACAGAGGATTTAAGTTAACTGGTGGCATAAATTAGGTTGTAATGATGTTTTAACATTAATGGAACTGAAAACATTGGAATCAGACATGTTCTGGTTGTCCCGGAAAGATCCAAAAATTTGTCATAGTTAAGTCGAGAATTTTGTAAAGTAGTGATTCTGACGGTGTTTTGCCAATTATTTTTACAGATTTGACTAGGACTTGGATTGCTTGCGAAGCCAAGTAAGTAATCCATGCAATGAGTACTTGAATTGTTGTTTATGTTTTAATATATATAAAGATGATTGAAATATTTAGGGTAAAATAAGGATAGTTAACAGGTGGATTTGAGAACGGACTTCGAGATTATGTATAGTTAAGTTAATCGACCATCGCAGGTATGGATTTTTATTATTACTATGATATGAAGTGAAATATTTAATGAGCTCAATGTCTATATGCATGTGTTTATTTACGTAAGTATATGAACTTGTAATGGTATGTGTATGTTTATGTAAATGAATATGTACATGTATAAGCATATGTACACGTATTCGTTTATGGATATGATGATCAGATTTGTATAATTTGAGCATACATAAATGGTAAATGGAGTAAGTTATGATTTCTGAATTTGGATTAGCACGTGTAAATGTGCACTATTTGAATACCTTTGATATTGACTAATGCATATGATTTAGATGAAAAAAAGTTGGGTTGGGATAAGCTAAGTCATTCCTGAGTGATAAAGGTACATGATTGATAGGATGTGTATATAAATGAATATGTTTATTGGGCAAGATACTGTATCAAATTTTTTTAGATAAGAATTCTGAAACAGAATATGTTTGATCGATAAGTAAAAGATATGATGACTGTTAAGGGTACGGTATCTGAATTCGAAGTAATGTCAATATTCAAATGTTTTGTGTATATATGTATATGTATGACTATTCTGATGGTAAAGCAGTGTTTGTCAAGTATGTACCTTAGTATGAGAAATCGTGCGATGAGTTTGTGTTACGTTATATCTGCGCTTGTGTGTATGTTTAATTGGTTGATAATTTGGTGGCGTTATAGCCGAGCTGGTTAGGAATCCATTCGGACGACATTCATCTCATACCTATTCTAAAATAAGTAATGAGTCTCGTACGAGCATCGCTTCTGTAAGCCAGCATATATATATATGTGTTGATTGGGTTATGTGTTCTTTGATGTATTGACTGTTATGTATGCTTCGTCGTCGGTTGCAAGATGATTGAATGTATGTCTGAGTGTACGTGTGTGTATGATAGATTTTGTGATATATATATATATATATTGTGTATGCCTACGTGGAATGAATGAATTACTTGAAAACTGGTGTGAATATAAGATGTTATAAAGTGTGTGTCTGTTAAGTTTGTTATTATATGTACGCATATTATGAAAGAGACTGAATGTGTTTGTAAGCTTCTTGTGCTAGACATGTCTCCATGTAAGAATTCTGAAGTTAAATTTTCATGAATATAAGAGAAGTGAGCTATGATTTCTGAAATAATATGTCACGAATGTTAAGCTATCGTAAGTCTATCATAACTAAAGAAAGTTTGTTTCGAATTAAAGAAAGTTTGTCTGACTAACCGATTTGATGATAGTTCAAAGATGCTTATTCATGATAAAGTATAAAAATGTAACTTCATGTTTCATATGATTGAAATGGATTCGATGTTAAATGACCTACTCCGAGATATGTTCAGATTTTTCTTTGTATGCTTCGGATGTTTGGATATTCGACTGGCACATATATGAATATATATATATATATGAGGATTTTCCATGTGTAAAGAATAAAAGATAATAAAAAATAGAAAAATCTAAACTCGTAATAACTTGGCAATCCTGAAAATCTTCTGATATGCTTGACTTGTATGTTTTTTTGTAGTACGAGTATGGTTACTTACTGATTTTTATAACTCACATCAAACCAATTTGTTAGTTTTTTAGGTTGGCTACCAGATGGGTCAACCACTTCAGCTTTGGAAGCCATGCTCGAGACGAGGATCACCCAAGTTGCAATCACCCTCGCAAGTGTCATGGGAAAAGTCTTAGAAGTTTAGGACATATAGTTATTATATTATTCATCATGTTGAACACGTTGTTTTGTATTTATTAAGTAAAATTTTTGATTGCATATGATGTTGTGGGCACGGAGCCCTTAAGTGTTGATTGATGTTTTGGGCACGAAGCCTTTAAGTGTTGATTGATGTTGTGGGCACAAAGCCCTTAAGTACTATTTTTGAGCTTGAAGTGTTTTGTGTGGACCTGAGGTCCTTTTGTATATTTGATGTCATCTCAGGCTTCATTTTTATGCTAGACTGTGATCTAGGTTGTCCAGTTTTAGGATACATCATGTCCATTTTTCTGTAAATTTGGAGGCTTATGGAGGTGGGTTTATCTTGTCTCCTGCCGGTAGCATCTTGCCTCTTGCGGGGTGTTATAATTATGGTATCAGAGCAAAGGTTTAGGTTTTAGTGACTGCAGCTACAAGATATTTGATCATCTGAGTAAGTTTTATGTTGTGTAAAGACCATATAGGTCTCTTGTTTGCAATTTGATTTAACCTCTGGGATATGGTATGATGTGCAATGATTTTTATTTGGTATGGGTGGTTCAGATTATCGGTACATGTTTGTATATTTTGAATATATATATACATACACACACACACACAGTTAAAAGTATGTCATGTATATAGATATATGTATATACATGTGATGTAAATTCAATGTGTTTTAAGGTACGAGTAATTCTATGATGTTCATAGTCTGAATTGTGAACATATATCTTTGTTTTTTTGTGCTTCGATATTTGATTTTTATTTTGAGAACTTAGTATTTGATTTGTGGCATAAAAGTGTTTTGAAAAGAAAAAATTGAAAAAAAAAAGAAAAAAAAAGAAAGATTTCATATATTTTGGTTATGACTCTAAAGGATGAAGACAATGTTTCCGCCTCGATGATAAGTGTGGTTTATACCCACTTATTCATGCATTCTTAGCTTATTATTTTGTTAAATTTCGTATCATTTAATGTATTTTGTAGTTTTTTTATGTTTTATTTATAGGAAGCATTGATACATGGACTTTGGGGCATTTGTACATGTTTTGGGACCATACAAACGCATCGGAAGCACGCGAGAAGAGAAGAAATATAGAAAGCATACATCTAGCAACACTATCTCGCGTCGCGATGATCCACAAGTCTCTAATCGCTCTTATTTGATCCTGAAATAGAAAAAATATCGAGGAGACTTAGGAAAGAAATAAAAATTGAAAATGAAGAAATGGCGGCTAAAAACAGAGAGAGAAAATTACTCTGGGATTGCGCAACTGCCAATTAATGTTAACAACTTTGAGCTAAAACCTTCATTGATCAACATGGTTGAAAAGAATCAGTTTGGGGGTTCAGCTGTAGAGGATCCTAACATGCATTTATGGATGTTCCTGGAGATGACAGACACCATAAAGATGAATGGCGTGAGTAAAAAGGCTATCAGACTACGCTTGTTCTCATTCTCTTTAAGAGATAAAGCATAGAATTGGCTTCAATCAATACAGACGGGGAGTATCATGACATGGCAGGATATGGCCACACAATTTCTTGAAAGGTTCTTTCCACCAGCTAAATCTGCACAACTGAGAGCATAAATTAGCGTATTTAAGCAGCTGGAGACTGAGACTCTGTATGAAGCATGAGATCATTTTAAGGATCTACTCTGAAGATGCCCACAACATGATTATGTAGGTTGGGTACAAATTTAGTTGTTCTATAATGGGTTGAATTGTTCGAATCGGACTGTGGTTGATACAGCAGCTGGGGGAGCTCGATTGAAGAAGTCAGCTGAGGATGCCTACAATTTGTTAGAAGAAATGGCCATTAACCACTTCCAATGGCCAAGTGAATGAACTATTGTGCCTAATGTGGCGGGTATATATGAGGTGGATCATATTGTAGCACTTACAGCTCAAGTGTCATCCCTCACAACTCATCTAGCAGCATTGACCAACCAACATAGCCAACCATTTATTGATGCTGCAGCTGCTAATCGAATGATTTTACCTGACAGAGGATATAAGCAAGTCCAGTATGTGAACAATTGGAACTTAAAAAAATATAGAGGCAATCATGTGCCAAACTATTATCATGCGAACTTTTCATATGTCAATACAAAGAATGTCCTGCAACCTCCTACGAGCTACAATAATTAAATAGCTGAGCAAAATCATTCCTTGGAAGACCTCATGAGCAAATTTATTGCTAAAACTTTAGGGAGGTTTGAGAAGAATGAGTCAAGGATGAATGATATTGAAACATATATGGGCAATATAAGGGCAATGATGAAGTCTTTAGAAGTACAAATTGGACAGATTACTTCTTCCATGACTAATCAACAGAAATGGGTATTTCCTTGTAATACTTAAGTCAACCCCAAGTAGCAGTGTCAAGCAATAACCCTCAGGAGCGGAAAAAAGACTAAAGACACTTCTCAAGACCAAGGCATTCAAGGCAAAAAATCAACAATTCAAGAGGAAACAGTAACAGAAACAGAGAACAGTACAACAACTCCTCCATATGAGCCACCACCTATCCCGAAGACACCTTTGCCATATCCTCAGCACTTTCAAAAGAAGAAGTTGGATGCTTAGTTTGCTAAGTTTCTTGACATTTTAAAGAAGATCCATATCAACATCCCTTTCGCAGATGCATTGGAACAGATGCCTAATTATGTGAGGTTTATGAAGGAGATGATGTCTAAAAAGAGGAAGCTGGGGAATCTTGAAACAGTAGCACTTACAGAGGAGTGCAGTGCCATTATACAGAAGAAGCTTCCTCCAAAACTGAAGGATCTGGGTAGCTTTACCATTCCATGCACAATTGGAAATCGATACTTTTGTAAGGCACTATGTGATTTGGGGGCAAGTATCAATCTCATTCTGTTATCCATCTACAAACAGTTGGGCATAGGTGAGGCAAATCCAACCACATTATCATTGCAGTTAGCAGATATATCCCCCACCTACCCAAGAGGAATAATAGAGGATGTCTTGGTGAATGTGGATAAGTTTTACTTTCCTGTAGACTTTCTTTTGCTTGATATGGAAGAGGATCGTGACATCCCAATCATTCTTGGGAGGCCTTACTTGGAAACCGGTAGAACGATCATTGACATGTAGAAAGGTGAACTAAAAATGAGAGTTCAAGAAGAAGAAGTCACATTCAGCGTTTTCAAAGCCATACCGAGTCCTCAGGGTGATGTAGAATGTCACATGGTAGATATAGTAGAGAATGGAGTAGAAAACACGCAGGGTGAATCAGTACTTCAATAACCTACGAGCATAGAGCAGCCGTGCATAAAAGAAGATTCTTCGCAGCCGATCCTGAAATAGCTTCCAAAGTGCCATAAAAAGTGGAAACGAAAAGTCAGTGCTCACTTGAAAATGATCCATGGGAAGCTCAAATAGTGGTCAAGTCAAATTTACCACATGTGCAGCCCCAAATTTCAACCTTCAATAGTGAAATTTCCACAGCCCGCCAAGCTATCTTTTTCATGTCACAATAGCCGGTGGATACAAACGAAGAAGCCACCATGACCACTTGAGTTGTTGTGTCTGGCTAAAGACGTTAAATTTAGAGCTAGTGGGGAGGCAACCCTTGCATTTATTTTATTATTATTTCTATTTCTATTTTATTGTGTGCTATTCATCTATTTATTAGTTTGCATGCTATTTATGTAGGTAGCATGAAAAACACAAACCCGTGCAACCAAATTCTGACCAGCAAGAGTCTGATAAATTCCATGCATGATAGTGTTGTTCCTTAATTTTGTTTCTTTATGTTTATCTTTCATTGAGGACAATGCAAGTTTTAAGTTTAGGGGTGTGTGCATGTAGTGCTAGCCCCTGCTATATTTAATTATTTTTTATTTTTGTTTTAGTCATAGATAATAGAACATAAGTCTAATGATGAGTTTGTTTGTTTGAGATGAAAACTTAGAAACGGAAAGTCTCTATTGATTTCATCTGATGCCTTGAGTAGGTGATCTAGGTTAGACTCGTAGGCACTTAACAATATGTTTTTAGCAGTAAGAACCTAAGTAGTTGGCAAAGTGACTAGTTGAAGAAATTGTTTGCCTATGAATGATTGTTTGCTTAGATATCTATCTCGATATGCTAGTATTATGATGCATGGTATGATAAGAAAAAGAAACCACCTATAACCGATAAGCGTGAAGCTACCCATGGGCGAGTGTTATGACCACCATTAGGAGAAATGCTACCTTAAAGGGTAGGTGTGTTGAAAAAAAATAGAAAATAATTTTTTTTTAAAAAAAAAGAGTAAAATAAAATCATACCATACAGAGCAAAAAGCGGCAATTACAGAGTTAATTTGAGATATCTAGGTTGGTTTGACACATCAGATCTCAATTTTTGAGATGGAATCACTGAGTTGGCTTACTTATGAAGTCGAGCTTTGAACAAACCTTTACACATACACACACACACTGTGAGTCTAGCTTAGGTGATTTTTTCAAGAACTTGGATTTGAGTCGCATTGCGTACTTTGAAGGTTCTCTAATTTTATTGATAAGAATTTTGTGAAGACAATAATATGCATCACTATCAGGACTATTTTCTTTGCTTTTAATTATTTATATTTTACATGATTGTGTGTGAAGGACATTTGTGGGTATCGTCGCTGTAAGTCCTCACGAGACTATAACTCGTCCACTAGGGTCGCCTAGGGGTTTAAAGGCTTGTTGCAAACGCTAAATGTAATCTTGATCCCTACAAAAGTGGCCTAGTTAATTTTGTCATTTTTTTATTTTTTCTTTTGCTCCGGTCTAGCAAAATCTTAAGTTTGGGGGTGTTTGATAAGTGTGGTTTATATACACTTACTCATGCATTCTTAGCTTATTATTATGTTAGATTCTATATCATTTAATGTATTTTGTAGTTTATTTTATGTTTTATTTGTAGGAAACATCGATACATGGATTTTAGGGTATTTGTACGTGTTTTGGGACCATACGGACACATCGGAAGCATACGGGAAGAGCAGAAATGCAGAAAGTATACATCCAGTAACACTGCCAAGCGTCACGACGCGCCATTCTGGTGCGTTGTGACGTGCCTTTGGGAAACCTGCATACAAAATCCAGTGGTTTTGACGCTGCGGCGCCACTTGCACGGGCAGCGTCGCCCCACAGACACCCAGAAACACCAATTTTAGGGTTTTACATGCACAATGACTCCAAGGCTTTATTATAAATACATAAGTTTGTCCAAGACTCAAAAGAGAAGGCTAATATACATCACAAGGGCACAAAACACATATTTTAGAGAGATCCAATAAGAAAGATTGAAGAGCGACAAGAGGAACAAAGGCGGTGACGTCCGAAGATGAAGGGATTCAATTCGAGTTTAATCTTCTAGTTTTTTATCTTTAAACTCTCAAGATTTCTATTAGATTCATGACCATTGTTTTCCTTGTTTTTATCTTTAGTCATGAACTAAATCTATAATTCTAGAGGATAATGTAGCCAATGTTTGAACCTCTATATTGATTGCTAATTGAGTTTTATAAAATTATAATTGAATTTAGTTATATTCTCTTACGTTTAATGCATCTTGATTGTTGGCCACAATTTAAGATGATGAATGTTTAGAATCTATCGTTCGGGAGAGAGGGATTTTGAATAGGATCTAGAGAGAGGGAGGTGAATACTTTATGATTCTTGACTTATAAACAATGCAACAGAATAATGATTGATTGGCATAACAAATACATAGGGGATAATTAGGTGAAATCAGACTCTAGAATATCTATCATCTTGGTTTATCTTATTTAACATTTTAATATATTGCATATTTAGTTCTTAGTTTTAAATTCAGATTATTCTTAATTTAATTGTCGTCTAAATAAAGTTAGGATTATTAATTATAGTACTTAGTGTGAGTTGAACACAATCCATGAGGGTTCCACACACTTGACAACATACACTTGCGGTAAGATATAAAATATCGCAACAAGTTTTTGGCGCCTTTGCTGATGATTGTTAATTTAATTCACATTAATATTATTACTAAATAACCTTAGCTTTAATTTAGATTTTATTTTTATTTTTATTTATTTTTCTTTTAAGTTTTATTTTTTTTGTGTTTTTATTTGATTATCTTTTTTGTCTTTCTCTACTTTAGTGAATGCGAAGATTCACAAGTCTCGACTCGCTCTTGTTTGATCCTGAAATATAAAGAACAGCGAGGAGACTTAGGAAAGAAAAAGAAATTAAAAAGGAAGAAATGGCGGCTGAAAACTGAGAGAACAATCCACACCAGGTGGCAATCAAAGATCATTTCAAGCCGGTCATAGATAATAATTACTCTGGGATTTCGCATCACCAATCAATGCTAACAACTTTGAGCCAAAATCTTCATTGATCAACGTGGTGCAAAAAGATCAGTTTTGGGGTTCAGCTGTTGAGGATCCCAACATACATTTAAGGATGTTTAGAGAAACACGGTACATGAATAGTTGAAAGGGATGTCAGCAAGGGATGGCACATTATAAGGGGGAGAAGTATAGTAGGGTGATGGTGAGGGTAAAAAAATCAGAGAAAGGGCCAGGGAGAGACAAAAGGTTAGCGTGAGGTAGAAAAGAGTGGCGATAAGAAGGATAGAAGTGATGGATGGAAAAGAGGAAATAACGAAGCTTGTACCAGGGTTAGTTGGGGACAAAGAAGTAGCTATAGCAAAAAGGTTTTAGTAAAAGCATGGGAGGTAATGTACAGCTTCAAAAGGGAGGTATATAATATTCTTGAATGTTAAGGAGAGACGATGAAAGCACAGTGGTAACAACTTTGGCTTCAATAAAGTATAGATGGTGATTTCAGAATAATGAGTATATGCCAACACACCATTCTTGAGTAGTCATAGAGATGGCAAACACCAAATAAAATGAATGGCTGACTAAAAAGGTTCTCAGGCTAACTTTGGTGTTTCATTCTCTTTAATGGATAAGCTGGGATTGGCTTCAATAAAATAGATGGTGAGTATCATTACCTGAGCTTATATTGCCACAAATTGAGAGGGGTTCTTTCCTACACCTGAATCTGTAACTGAGAGCAGAATTAGCCTTTAAGCATCTGATCTTTAGACTCTGTATTAATAGATGCTCTCTTTCCTTCTGACTTCAAAGAATCATTCCTCCAACTGGTTTGTAATTTTATCAAAACGCCGTTGTTGTATCAATGAGGTGTGTTTTAACATGGGTTTCGGATCGGACTGAATGGTTGAAGCGTACTGAGGTTGAGTCGCCAGTTTTGCGGAGCTCTATTCAAGAAGTCACTGAGGATCCTCCTATAATTGTTAGAAGAAATGGCCATTACCCCCTTCAATGGCCAATTGAATGAACTATTTGTCCTAAGGTGGCAGGTATGTACTAAGGTGGATCATATTGTTGCACTTACAGCTCAAATGTCTCCCTCACACTCATTAGCAGCATTGACCAACCAACTTGCCAACCATCTATTAAAGTTGCTACTGCTAACAAAATGATTTTTTATGAGGAGGAATATGAGCAAGTCCAGTATGTGACAATCGAAACTTCAAGCAAAAACAAAAGAGCAAACAACTTAGCGGCAATCATATGCCAAGCTATTACCATCTGACTTGTTCAGATGTCATACAGAGAATGTCTTGCAACCTTCTACTGGCTAATAATCAAAGAGCTGAGTGAAAAACCTTCCTTGGAATACCTCAGAGCACATTTGTTTTGTTAAAAACTTCAGAGAGATTTTAAAGAAATCAAGGCTGAATGGTCATTGAAACCACATTTGGGGTAATATAGGGGCAACGATTAAGTCTTTAGAAGTGAAGATTAATAGATTACTTTCTTCCATGACAATCAACAGAAAGGGGTATTTCCTAGGAATACTGAAGTCAACCCCAAGGAAACAGTACCATAAACAGAGAACAGTACAACGGCTCCTCAAATGAGCCACCACCTATCCGAATACACCTTTTCCATATTCTCATGACTTTCAAAAAAGAAGTTGGATGCTCAGTTGGTAAGCTTCTTGACATTTTAAAAAGATCCCCCATATCAACATCCTATTCGCAGATGCATTGGAACATATGCCTCATTATTTGAAGTTTATGAAGGAGATGAAAAAGAGGAAGCATGGAAATTTTTGAAACAGTAGCACTTACAAGAGTAGTGCACGTGGCATTATACAGAAGAAGTTTCCTCCAAAACTGAAGGATCCAGAAGCTTTACCATTCCATGCATTATTGGAAATCGATACTTTGTTAGGCACTATGTGATTTGGGGGCAAGTATCAATCTCATGTCGTTATCTAATCTACTAACAATTGGCATAGGTGAGGCAAAGCCAACCCATTGACATTGAAGCTAGCAGATAGATCCATCACCTACCCAAAATGAATAGTAGAGGTTATTGGGTGAAGTTGGATAGAGTTTTACTTCCTGCTGACTTTCATGTGCTTGTATGGAGGAGGATCGTGACTCCCAATCATCTGTTTCCAAACAATCATTCTGGGCGGCCTTAATCTTGCTATCAAAGCGTTTCATAGACAAATCATCTGCGTCGTGAGCTAGAAAAATGCAAGTCAATTCGAAGGAATTGGAGATTCAAGTGCGGAATTTCAAATTGGAAATCGACGGTCCAGAAATCAATTAAGAAGTGTAGTCAACTCGAAGAACCGACAGAGAATGTCAACGAGAGTATATAGAAGTCAATAGCAAACACGATCTCAGTTGTGACTCAGTATCCGCAACTACCGAGCCAAATATGTACAGCCGGAAAATTGCAAAATAGACAAGATGAATCCTTCGAGCATGATTCCTGAGCAACAGTATTCCACATCACCACAAAATAGAGGTGATAAGATGATCAATCCTGAAATAGATTCAAGCACCACAAGTCAAAAGTCAGTGCGCATTGAAAATGATCCCTATGGTGTCAATTAGTATTCAAGTCAATTTTACCAATGTGTAGCCCCCCAAAATTTCACCTTCAATAGTTAAATTGCCACAGCACAGCCTGCCTGATGAGTGGTAATTATATCACTATTTTCCACTCATTTAACCTAATATTTTTATAGTTTCTCAGGTTTTGTGAATGTTTTGATGTGTTTTGTGTTGTTTTGCAGATAAATAAAGTTTGGGTAGCAATGGAAGCAATTCATGGCCAAAACAATGAAAAATAGACAAAAAATGCAGAATAGTAATTTGGGCATCGCGACGCAAAGCAACACCTGTGTCCCGACCGCTAACGTGTGCCGAGTTCTGTTAAAATGCGCTGGACACGTGTCAAAATCTGAGAAGTTTACTAAAATGCGCAGTTGCTAAAATGCGCCGCTAAAATACGTCGGATACTAACGTGCGTCTGCCACGTGTCATCATCAAATACTGCAGACAATACGCGTGCCACATGTCATCATCCATTGGACCGATCAACCGCATGACATGTGTCAGCCACGTGTCATCTACGTGTCTGACATGTGTCCGCCACATCAGCCACATGCTTAGTCAGTCTACCACATGTCAACATATCAATGGACCGAATAAAATCATGTGCCATGTGTCAACATGTTATTGGACCGACGGATACGTGTGCCCCTTTTAGACGCTTGCAATCCGTGTCTTCTGCTTTCTCCTCCGTGTCTTTCTCCTCCGTGTAACACGTCAGGCGTCACGACGCGCAAGGCTTTTTCGCGTCGCGACGCGTGAAGGGAAATTTTGTCTATAAATTCTGCCCAATTCCATTTTATTTGCTCATGCTTTCCTTAGGTTTTTAATAGACTTTAAAGATTGCATGCATCTTGTTTGTATTTAGTTTTTAGTATTAAAATTATGTATTTTTATTTTTAAATTTTAATTTCAGTATTTTATTTTTATTTTATTTTATGTTTTGTAGTTAGATTTCCGCTGAGGTAAGGGTGGAACATTTAATATGATTAACTAGGTCATCTCACTTATATAATATATAAATTATAGTTTAACCGGATTAATTATTAATGACAGACTTTATTACCGCCTAAGTGGTCGGTTTAAATATAAATTACTTTACCGCCTATATGGCCGGTCTTTATGTGACAGATGATTACCGCCTATATGGCTGGTTTTATATGTTTAACATTATTAATGGCTAAGAAAGCATAATAGAAAATAATTTATATATTATAATAAATTGAGATTCCTAGGTTTGAATATTAAATGTGGATCCTCTAACCCCCCCCAAGCTTTTTCTTTTTATTCTAGGGAAGTGATGAAACACAATATTCACATATTTAATAATTGATTTAATTAATATTGGGTAATTCTTTAGTTTGTTTATTGAATCTTAAGCCTAATGCTTTTTTGGTTGCTGATCACCAATAAGATTGATGTGGTAAACGTAAAATGAACTTGACAAGGGATTTTAGGTTTCAGCCTTAAATTCAATAGCCCACGATCTTCTTTGAGGATAGATACATTAATAGATTTCCTTTTCCTTACAGGATAACATTACCTGTTAGGGGGGGGGCGGTAGCCACTATTGGAACTTGAACTTAATGAATTCAGGTAACTTTGTTAACATAGACATATGATTAATTGGGTTATTTGGGTGTGTACATCTGACCATCGACATAGGCTTTTGCATATCTTCTTCGTGTTCCAGGTTAGCAAACTGATTTATTACACATATATAAGAGAATCATTCATCATTAGAATAATATTGTGTGGAATCACGTCAACACCTAGATTTATGTACTTTTATTTATTTTCCTTTTTATTTTCTTTTGTGTCTTTATTTATTTATTTTATTCAGCAAATCCACATTCAACCAACCAAAAGCAATCATTCCATTCTCCCTATAAATAGATACCTATAAATAAATAGTATCAATAATTAATAACAATAATAGGAATTAAGTCCTCATAGGATCAATATTTTTATACTACTTAAACGATATGTGTGTTTACGTTATACGCGTGTGATTATGCCGATCCCTGCAAGCTATCATTTTCATGTCACAACAGTCGGTGGATACAAAAGAAGAAGCCACCATGACCACTTGGGTGGTTACGTCTAACTGAAGAAGTTAAATTTAGCGCTAGCGGGAGGCAACCCATGCATTTGTTTTAACTATTTATCTATTTATTAGTTAGTTTTGCATGCTATTTATGCAGGTACCACGAAACGTACAAATGTCCCCGCAATCCGCAAACCAATTTCTGACCAGCAGCCTTAGCCTGATAAACTCCATGCACGGTAGTGTTTGTTCCCTCTTTTTATTTCTTTATGTTTATCTTTCTTGAGGATTAATGCAAGTTTTAAGTTTGCGGGTGCGTGCATGTAGTGCTAGCTCATACTATATTTAAATTTTTTTTGTTTTAGTTCTTAGATAGTAGAACATAAATCTAATAATGAGTTTGTTTGCTTTAGATGAAATCTTAGAAATGATAAGTCCCAAATGATTTTTATCTGATGCCCTTGAGTATGTGATCTAGGTTAGACTAATAAGCACTTAACAAAAGATTTTTAGCAGTAAGAACCTAAGTAGTTGGCAAAGTTACTGGTGAAGAAATTATTTGCCGATGAATGATTGTTTCCTTCCTTAGATTTTTATCTCGATATGCTACTATTATGATGTATGGTATGATAAGAAAAGAAACCACATATAACTGATAGTGTGAAGCTACCCCTGGGCGAGTGTTAGGACAATCATGAGGAGAAATGCTACCTTAAAGGGTAGTGTGGTTGCAAAAAAAGAGAAAAGAAAAAAATAAAATAAAAGAAGAAAATAAAATCATACCATACGGAGCAAAGAGCGGCAATTACAGAGTTAATTTGAGATATCTAAGTTGGTTTGACCCATCGGATCTTAATTTTTGAGACGAAATCATTGAGTTGGCTTACTTATGAAGTCGAGCTGTGAAGAAACCTTTACACCACACATTTGAGTCTAGCTTATATGATGTTATTCAAGAAATTGGATTTGAGTCGCATTGCGTACTTTGAAGGTTCTCTGATTTCATTGATAAGAATTCTTTGAGGACAATAATATGCATCACTATCAGGACTATTTTCTTTGCTTTAATTATTTTTATATTTTACATAATTGTCTGTGACGACATTTGTGGGTATCGTCGATGTATGTCCTCACGAGACTATAACTCGTCCATTAGGCTCGCCTTAAAGAATTGTTGCAATACGTTAAATTCAATTGTGATCCCTACGAAAATAGGCCTATTTAATGTTGTCATTTTTTTCATTTATTTATTTAGTTTTTATTTTTTCTTTTGTGCTTGGGACTGGAAAAATATTAAGTTAGGGGGTGTTTGATAAGTGTGATTTATCTCACTTATTCCTGCATTCTTAGCTTAATTTTTTATATTTCATATCATTTAATGTACTTTGTAGTTTCTTTTATTTTTTATTTGTATGAAGCATTGATACTGGATTTTGAGGCATTTGTACGTGTTTTTGGGACCATACGGATGCATCGAAAGCATGCGAGTGGAGCCATAAATACAGAAAGCATACATCCAGTAACACTGCCACGCATCGCGATGGGCCATTTTTTCACGTCGCGACGCACCTTTGGGAAACCTGGATATAAACCAGTGGTTTTGGCGCCACAGACACCCAGAACAAACCAATTTTAGGATTTTACATGCTCAAGAACCCCAATGCCTTATTATAAATACATAAGTGTCATCCAAGACTAAAAGATGAGGCTAATATACATCACAAGACACAAAACAAATATTTTAGTGAGATCCAAGAAGAAAGATTGAAGAGCGACAAGATGAGACAAAGGCGGTGACATCCGAAGATGAATGGATTCAATTCGGGTTTAATCTTTAGTTTTTTTATCTTTAAACTCTCATGATTTCTATTAGATTCATGACCATGTTTTCCTTGTTTTTCATCTTTAGTCATGACTAAATCTATAATTCTAGAGGATGATGTAGTCAATGTTTGAACCTATGTTTGATTGCTAATTTGAGTTTTATGAAATATAATTCAGTTTATTTATATTCTCTTGCTTTTAATGCTTCTTGATTGTTGGCCATAATTTAGATGATGAATGTTTAGAATCTATCGCTCTGGAGAGAGGGATTTTGAATAGGATATAGATAATATAACTTAGGAGTTTTATAGAGTTTGGGAGAATTTATAGTTCATTTGAAGTCGTTAACACAGAATCACATAACGTAATGAATTGTTAATTACTAGATTTTTATAAGGACATCGAAGTCTATAATTGATGATACTTTCACTATTGCTCGGGCGAGGGAGTTGAATACTTTAGGATTCTTGACTTATAAACATTGCAACAGAATAATGATTGATTGGCATAACAAATACATAGGGGATAACTAGGTGAAATCAGACTCTATATTATCTCTCATCTTGGTTTATCTTATTTAACATTTTAATATCTTGCATATTTAGTTTTTAGTTTTAAATTCAAATTATTCTTAATTTAATTATCGTCTAAATAAAGTTAGGATTATTAATTATAGTACTTACTGTGAGTTGAACATAATCCATGTGGGTTCGACACTCTTTCACTTATCTATACTATAACTTGACATCGTACACTTGCGGTACGATATAAAATATTGCAACACTCGACGCTTGATTCACGTTTTCATGTTTTGTGATAATCAATATGTTTCTGTCGAGGTGCTTAGTGATATATTGTTGTCTCGGCACTCGAAAATTATTTTAATATTTTTAAACAGTAAAAATTTATTTCCGTCGAGACGCTTCAAAATCTGTTTTTGTCATGGTGCTTGACAGTTTTATGTCTTTTACCCTCTGTGATGCTTGTATATGTTTCATTCTGACTTGGCCGGGGCACTTGTTATGTGGTACTGACCATCGAAAAATGGTGGGGCTGCTACTCTGTCGACATGGTCTTGTTCGTACACTTTTCGGTCAGTGCGCTTGACTCGAACAATGGACGCTTGATAAATATTTAGAAGGATATACATTTGAGCTTTAATCAAGTTTTCAAAGATTTATTTTTGATTTAAACGTATTTATGTTTTGGGGGGAAAAGAATGATTTCAAAAGAATTACATTTTGATTATGATACATTTCGATATCGTTTATGATATTGTATGATATAATATGTTTTTGTCATGGCGCTTGTATATGGTTTTTATGGTTTTATAATTTTGATTCCGCCATGGTGCTTGTATAGGGCTCTGTCCAACTATAGTGGACCGACCCTCTACCCTCTGTTGACATGAGCTCGTCTCATTCATTTTCCGATCTGTGTACGCGATTTGGACACTGGGCATTTGTTATGTTTCGTTCAATTGAATTTATACTGGACGCTTGAGATAGATTTATGATGATGATGAATTTCGAAATTGATTTTGTTTATATTAAAAGAGTCTTTCAAATGTGTTTCCGAGATGTATTTTTTTTAAAGAGATTGTTTTACATTTTCCATTTTAATGATGTCAGAAATTGGCAGATTTCAGACTATCAACATCATAAGAGCACTATGATTATGTGTCACTTTTGACTGTAATGATGGATTTATTTGTTGGTATAAAAGTTTATGTTTGTTATAGGAACACGTATGTATGTCTATAGTTTAGTCATGGATCTTTTGAGTATTGTGATGGTTATGTATGATTTGTTGTCAGCCATACAAAGTTGTATGTGTGACTGGATATATGCATATGTAAACTTTGATCTTGATAGCATTTACAGATATGATATGATATGAAATGACATGATGTGAAATGAATGAGTTCCATTTGAAATTGTGGACGAATTGGATAGTATGAAATCCGCATTATGTTTTCCATTTTTGATATTGTATTTAACTACCTGTAAAGAACCTATGTTATGTTCCTCGTTTCGATGATGAATGTGATTAACTATATAGAGATCATGTTCGGCCTTTTGTTTCTATTGATGGAAAAGGTTTGAATGAGTTCCTATACATGAATGTTAATTGAAATGAAAAGTTTGATGTGATTCTGGTATGAAATATTTGATTCGATCTACTTTGCTTCGAATTAGCATAGTTTGTATTGATGTCTAAAATACGTAACTTTTAATAATATATAAAGTGAGATAACTTCCGAATACGAATAAGATTGTAATGTCAATGGGTTCGGTTCTGAATAATTGGACATAAAGACAGAGAAATTTCGAGGATAATATTTTTACTGAGCTTTATAACTCACATCAAACCAGTTTGCTAGTTTTGCAGATTGGCTACCAGATGGGTCAACCACTTTATCTTTGGAAGCTATGCTCGAGATGCGAATCACCCAAGTTACAATCACCCTCGCAAGTGTCCTTATAAAAGTCTTAGAGGTTTAGGACCTATGGTTATTATGTTATTCGTCGTGTTGATCACGTTGTTTTGTATTTATTAATTAAAAGTTTTGATTATATATGATGTTTTGGGCACAGAGCTCTTAAGTGTTTATTGATGTTGTGGGCACGGAGCCCCTAAGTGCTAATTTTGAGCTTGATGTGTTTTGTGTGGTCCTGAGGTCTTTTTGTATATTTGATGACTTCTCAGACTTCGTTTTGATATTGGACTTTGATCCAGGAAGTCCAGTTTTAAGATACATCATGTTCGTTTTTCTGTAAATTTGGAGGCTTATGAAGATAGATTAATTTTGTCTTCTGCCGATAGCATCCTGCCTCTGATGAGGTGTTACATTCCCTATATTATCATACTTCTATTTTTTTTTGGAGGAATAACTTGCCTACTTTCATTTTTCTGAGGAAGTGACATTCTCCACATTTCAACCTCTATAACCAACATAAAAAGATTGAGCTTGAATTTTTAAATGAGTCAGGCTTAAATTAATTTTGGGTGTAAACAAAACATATATTATGTGCATAATTACCTGAATCATTGAAGTTATGGAAATAAAATTTCCCAAATTAGTAATTTGAAGTATGAAAGCTTGGAAAAAAAATTGCATGAACATATTTATGGGAAAAAAAATGCATGAAAAAGAAAGATGTGCCTAATAGAGAATCATAGACTTCTATAAAGAATCAAAGGGAAAGGTTAAAAAAAAGGTTCCTGAAAATCCGGTAATGATATATATTGTCGGCAAGTTTTTCTTGATTATTGATTCAAGTTAATTAGCACCAAACCAAAGTACCTAAAGTTTGAATTAAAGATTTTGCATGAGACAACATTCGCTCAGTGGGGTCTATTTCTGTGTTTGTCCAAAGATTAGAGCCATGCTTCACGGGGAAAATTCTACCATACACACACTTCCATTACATCAAAGAAATATTAGCTTCACAGGCATTAGCGTTTGTAGTGGCTCGTGGGCATACGCAGCTAGAGCCTGCAGTTCATATTTGCTCAAGTCAACTTATTTCCATCATGTATGGTGTTTAGGAGTCTTATCTGCTTCAAAGCTAGACAAAGAAATTTATTTTTTCCCTTACAGATAGTGTGTGTATATATATATATGCGCGCGTTTTAATCCACAGTGGTTGAAAAAAATTTCTTCTAAATAAATTTTTTAATTATACTAAAAAACACTAGTTATTAAAGAGATCTTTAAGATTTAAAATTTATAGTCGATTAGGTTGTTTTCATATGGAGCGATATTTATTTATATTTAGACTAATGTGACTTGCTTTGTAATTTTGGCCAATTTAACAATATGGTTATTGAAATTTCTCTAATTCTTAAAAGAAAAAAGAGTGTCTATTGGTAGCGATATAAGGTATCGACTTCGCTTTATGGCAGGAAGCCATGAAGTCTGAAATGGATTCCATATATACCAACCAAGTTTGGACACTGGTTGATGTACCAGAAGGCATTGTGCCTATTGGTAGCAAATGGGTCTTCAAGAAGAAGACAGACATGGATGGCAACATACAAACGTACAAAGGTAGGCTTGTAGCGAAAGGGTATCGTCAACGACATGATGTCGATTACGAAGAAACTTTTTCACATGTTGCCATGATTAAATCCATTCGGATAATGCTTGCTATTACTGCATATTTCAATTATGAAATATGACAGATGGACGTCAAAACCGCTTACCTTAACGGAAACCTTTTGGAGGATGTTTATATGCAACAACCTGACGGTTTTGTTGTGCCAAAACATGCAAACAAGGTTTGCAAGTTAAATCGATTTATTTATGGATTGAAGCAAGCATCGCGTTCTTGGAATCAACATTTTGATGAGATCATAAAAGAATATGATTTCATTCAAAACGAAGATGATTCTTGTGTATATAAGAAGGTTAGTAGGAGCGCACTGACATTCGTTGTCCTATATATTGATGATGCATTGCTTGTTAGCAATGACATTCCCATGCTACAATCGGTGAAAGCTTGGCTTTCATTAAAAATTCTCCATGAAAGACATTGGAGAGGCAACCTTTATTATAGGAATAAGGATCTACTGGATAGATCTAAAAATTGTTGGCACTCTCCGAGAACTCGTACATTGACAATGTTGAAGAGATTCAACATGGATCAGTCCCAAATGGGGCTGCTTCCGGTGTCACATGGCGTCTCTCTATCTAAGGACATGTGTCAAAACTCAAGATGAGAGAGATTCAATGAATCGGATCCCGTTCGCTTAAGCAGTCGGATCGATCATGTATGCCATGATATGTACGCGACATGATGTCTCGTATGCTATGAACATGTGTAGTCGCTATCAGGCCGATCCAAGTGATGGTCACTGGATTGATATAAAGAACATCCTTGAGTATCTTAGAGGAACTAAGGATGATTTCTTAGTTTATGGGGAAGGAGGACTTGAGGTGACTGGGTTCACCAATGCAAGTTTCCAAACCGATAAAGACAATTGTAATTCACAATAAGGGTACATATTTTTTTTGAACAACGGAACAGTGAGCTGGAAATCTTCCAAGCAAGATACTTTTACCGATTCAACAACAAAAGCAGAATACATTGCTGCGGCTGAGGCATCAAAAGAAGCATTTTGGATCTATAAATTCCTAATTGGATTAGGAGTAGTTCTGTTAGCAGCTGAGCTGGGCTACAGCACAGGCTAAGGAATCACGGTCTCATCAATGATCCAAGTATGTACTTCGACGGTTTGATTTGATTCGTGAGATCATACATCGTGGCGATGTCAAGATCGAAACATCATTTCATATGATAACCTTGCAGATCCGCTGACGAAAGCTATTTCTTAGTAAATGTTTGAGCGACCCGTACATAGTTCAAGTGTTGGACACTTGAGTGATTGGCTATAGGCCAAGTGGGAGATTGTTTGACAATTATGACACATAGCATCACTATTTGTAAAAGACATGGTGTTTTTGTACAAATTAACTATGTGACAAAGGAAATTGCTCTTTTATCATTTTTAATTGGATTACTTGGATATATAAATGATAAAAGACCATATGATTAGTACCGGATTAATAAGATATGACACAGTATTAATCCACGAAATGTTTAATCATTAAATATCCATAGTCGTAGTATTATCGAGATTGGACATCGATAATGCGGAATAGGCTAGTATTACACTTGTACGCGTTATGGAAGCTTAACGGCATAGTTCTCATATATTTAAGTATTGGATAATTATGCAAGTGTGATAGGAGTTTCTGTTAGCCGTTGGACCGGGAACAGCTTCGCTCTGGATAGACCTCTCGGAGTCCCATTGGTAGTATGACTATGTGTCTATGGGAATCTGAATCAGGGTAGGTATATGTGGTCTTAACCTGAGACTTGCATCGCTAATACTTGCGACAATCAGTATACTTTGGTTTTGGTCGTCCGGAGCTTTAACAGGTTCTGTGTACGCCTCTTCTGGGTATACTGAGAATCGTAGTGTATTGGATGTGATGTCAAGATGGGAGTATCCCTTCAGTCATATGGAGATGATGATCACGCATGGATATATAACTAGTACTCTTAAATACTGCAGCTATCGGGATAGTATGACTAGGTCATGATTATCTGATTACAGAGACTAGTTGCTAGTGATCCGATATATGCTTCATACGTGGCAGACACAATTCCAGCCATAGGCCTAGCATGTGACATCCGATACTGGATCATATTATGCAATATATTGTATACTACGCCTGACACAGATTATATATTCCTCGTTGAATATTTCTGGAGAATTGGGTAGGCACAGTGCTTTGCTAGAAGCCAACCATGTCTTGTAAATCGGTGAGAATGTGGTACAGGGTATGCACGTGTTCGGATAGTCTGATGACCGTATTTACTGTCAACATATCTAGGGATCTCTTGGGTCTATTCCCAAAGATTCACCGATGACATTTGACTCGAACAAAATTAATATGTGATTAATTATGAGAGAGAAAATTAATCTGGGATTAATTACGGTAAGAATTTATCTTGGATTAAATTCGTCAAGAAGAGAGAACGCGATTAATTTGGAATTAATCGGAAAAGTAAATTTAATAGTTAAATTGGATTTTACTATTTAATTTATTTAATTGGGCTAAAATAATATATCGGATATATTAATTGAAATTGGATTTTAATTCAAGCGAACGAATTAATATGGAATTAATTCGTTAGCGACTTTCGTAATAATTTTGCTAGGCATAATTATTTAATTAAATTAGATTTAATTACGTCGCGATGAAAAATTCGTTTAATCGGATTAAACGAACCCAGGCCCAAAGTGTGTTGTGTAAGCCAACTTGAATTTTGAATTTAAAGTTGTGGGACCCACTTACTTACATCAAATGTCTACACATTGATAGAAGTGGTTGGCAAGTATTAATTGGATTAATTACTCAACACAACTACCAAGTCAACATAACTTTAGAATGTGAATCAAGTTTGGAACTATTCATCATCTCTCTTTTCTTCTCTCTTTGGGCGTGAGCCTCAAACCTCGGAGGGCAAATTTTTGCTTCAAAAATTTGTAAAAGCTAGCACTTTTGGAGTCAACTAAGGTGATAGGGAAACTCACCCTTGAGTTTGGAATTCAATTTAATTCTTGGAGCTTCTACATCCAACAAATAAAGTTTTTAACTTCAACCGATCAATGTAAGTATATTCTGTAACTTATCTTGATATATTCACACACAAATCATGATTTAGAGATCCTTGGCATGTTTAGGACACTAACAAAATTAACTTCTAGTATGATTCGAAGGAATTTAGATGAGGACTATTAGTGTATATGTACTAGAATAACTTTTTATGTAACTATTTTAAAGTATGCATCACCTTCTCTTTAGTTCATTAAATATGCCGCACTATTCAAAAAAGAAAAACTATCATCGTTATTAGTGATTATTTTCTTAATGATATACATATATGAGAGGACTTTGCGAGATGAATATATACTTAGATAACGTGCTATGACCACAACATTTATGATTTAGAGATCCTTCGCATGTCTTGGACACTAACCATGGTATCAGAACCATATCTAAGCATGATTTGAATCTACGGTTCTAACTTTAATTTGGGGATTTTATGCTTGGAGTATGAAAATTTGAAATTGGTTGTTTGGTTGTGGTTGGATGATCATGAATTGGATTTATGCATCATTGGATTTGTGAAATTGATTGGATCAAATATTTCCCCAAATCCTAAGCCTTGGCCGAAACTTGAACCCTTAAATGTTTATGGTAATTTTTTGAATTTTGACAACTGGATATGTTAAATGCATGAAATGAATATTGATTGTTGATTTAATTGGATTGAAATCAAAATTGAATGTTATTCTATGCAATTGCCGTGAGTTTGAGCTTGTTGATGGATGAGTTGATTTTGCTTCAATTTTGTGTTGGACATGAATTTGAAATTAAGCATGATTAATTGGATTAATTAGTGTTTTGGAAACATTAGATTAATTGATTAATTATGTTAATTACACTTTTTAAATTAATGTGATATTTGAAATATTATGTTAATATAAATTATTCTTTAAAATTGGATTGGGCTAATTTGTTATATTTGGGCTAATGGGCTTGGTTGGGCCAAGTTTGGTTTTGGACAATTGGGTTGGATCCAATTTGGCCTAAAACCATTTCCATAAAGTTCAAATATGACTTTTGGGCCTTTTATAATTTAATTGGGCCTAATGGACCTAAATTGATTTTTGACATAGGGTGATTCCTAATTGGGCCTTGGCATTTTGGGTTTGATCCATAATGGCCAAAGCCCATGCCTAAAGAATTAATTGAAAGCCCATTGGACTTTAATTAAATAGTATTGGATACTAATTGGGCCTTTGAGACCCATTTAGATTGGATTTGGAATCCAAGTCTAAAAGGCACTAAAATAAGTGTAATTGTTTAATTTGGAATTAAAATGAATTAGTATTGGATAAAATTTAAAATTGTATTTAAAATTATAGTTCGATATAATTCAAGAATACTTACTTTGAGTATTTATTCTTAAACGAGTTGGACTCGCTCAAATCAAATCGTTGTATGAACATTAGATGGTCATTAATCAAATATTAATTAATTGGATTAGATTGATTGACAGCATGCTTTGTGTGAATACTTGGATGTATTTATATGAATAATGTATATTGGATGGATTTTAGATGGGTGGGGGAAATTTTGGAAATTATTGTAAGTATGGTACTTATTTATTAAATTGGACCTGCGTGTCCAGCCTTTCACCTCCTTATCTCTTTGTATTTCTCTTCTCACCAATTCCCCTCAATGAAAATGAGGTTTCTCTAATGTATTATGTAATTGGGTAGAAGTATGTAAAGTGCTAGCGGGAGAGAGGAAATAGAGTGATTTGTTCTAAGAACAAATTGTATTATATATCCATCCGCATATCATTATTAATTTATTCGCGTCTTATTATGCTTTTAGAATGCATGTTTAAGGGTGTATGATAAGACCTAATAAAAGTAATAAATTGGTTGCCAATTTACGCGAAAACCCTCACTTTAATATTAAGTGTTTTCCCTCCATTGAGTGGTTCTCTCTCAAGATCCAAGATTGACTTTGATTTGTTTGCCAAAGTCAAGATCATTGTCCATCGCGGATGTGTTTGAACCACGAAAGCTTTGTTATATATCGCATGTCTTGGGCAGTTGTGACTTGTTGGCCAAAGTCAAGGTCACTTATGTACATCGACATGGATTACGAAGCTTTCCCACTATCAATGGGTCACGCTTAACTGGAATTATCAAGCTTGTTGAGCCAAAGCCAAGGCTTAGTTGATTCAGAGGAAAATGTTGGGATGATATATTGGATATATGTTTTGGACTTGGAGGTCCACCTACCAGATCTAGAAATTGGATGTGATCCAATTGATCTTAGAGATCTACCTAGTTAAGATTCATACAGCTTGTTGGCCAAAGTTAAGGTTGTGTGTTTTTTAACGGGATCCTAGCCCACTAGAAAACTGGGTTTCCCGAGTACTCCACAGAGGGTTAGAGGCTCGCCGAAAAATAGTGGGTTAAATTTGCAATTTCGTTTAATACTTGCTAAACACGTTTTTTTATTTATTTATCATCGTTATAAATTTATATTAGTTGGACTAATATCTTTTATTGCTTTCATTGAACAGTTGGACTGTTTTCACACTACTCCACTTGCAGTTGGTTATATAGTTAGACTATAGTAACCATTACATTTTGAGTGTACCTGATATCGTTGATTGGATATTTGGACTATTGCAATCGAGATGGCTGGAAAGATTAGCGTTAGGGACATCATCATGGGTGATAATGTCTTTAACGGATCCAATTTTCCAGATTGGGAGATGAATCTCAGGATTGTCCTGGGAGCCGAGAAGTTGCTCTATGTTATAGACAGACCTCTCGGGCCTGAGCCCGGACATGAGCGGGTAGTTGATCATTAGCTTTGGAAGACTCATCGAGATGATAATTTTTACTGCTCAATCCATCATGTTTTCCGCAATGACTCCTCAGTTTTGTCGTCAGAACAAAGGATTAGATCCTTATAGTATGATATTGAAATTGAAGGATCTTCACAGATCTAACCTTAGATCTCAGAAGTACGAATTGCAAAAGAAGCTCTTATCAGAGGGCACATCTTTCGAGCACTATATGTCGTAAATGATTGCTGACATCGAACAGCTAGGTCAGTTGGGCATAACATTTAAGGCTGAGACTTCCATAGATTTGATCTTACAGTCTCTATCCGACTGTTGGGGCGGGTTCGTCATGAACTATAACATGATGAACCAAGAGAATAATCTTGGAGAGTTGATGGCAATGCTGAAAGAAGCAGAGCCAGAGCTTTTAAAGGGCAAGAAGCGCCATGCGCGCCTTACTTTGACATCCCATTCATCACAGTCTTCACCGAAGGCTTCTGGGGGTGTGAAGAAAAGGAAGAAAAAGGGCAAGGCCAAATCATCACAGTCTTCTGGGAAAACTAAGGACATATCCCAAGATGTCTGCCTACACTGTGGCAAACGGGGTCACTGAAAGCGTGTCTGTCGTGAGTACAAGGCATATATGAAGGAAGTGAAGTCGGGCAAGGCTCCAGCTTCAGGTATGTTTGTTATAAACATGTCCATTACTGGTTTTAAAAAATTAGATTTTTGATTCTGGATGTGGTACTCACATATGTACTGATGTGTAGGATCTACTGATTAGCAGGAGACTGGCTTCAGGCGAGATCGACCTACGAGTCGGAAATGGGACGAGAGTCGCTGTTTTGGCCGTTGGAACCTATGTATTGTATCTGCCCTTGGGGCATGTAATTACATTAGGTGGCTGTTGTTTTGTACCTAGTTTGACTAGGAACATCATCTATGTATCTTGTTTAACCTGATGCGGGTATACCGTTGTATTCTGAAACACTATGTGTTTTGTATATAAAGATGGCATATTGATATGTACAATATATGTTAATAATAGTCTTTATATTTTGAATATAAATGACAAACAAAAGGCTCAAATCGAGTAACACGGATGAAACTTATATGTCGCATTATTGTCTGGGACACATTAACAAGACTCGTATATCCACACTTACGAAGAGTGGATACTTTGACGGATTTGACACTAATTCATATGATGTCTGTAAATCTTGTTTATTAGGTAAAGTGCCTAAAACGCCTTTTAGCAGTAAAGGTGTACGTGCCACCGAGCTATTAGCCCTCATTCATGGAGACGTATGTGGGCCCATATCTAGCCAGGCTAGAGGTGGATATCAATACTTCGTAACCTTTACTGATGTTGCATCGCATTATGGTTATGTGTATCTGACCGTTGCTTTCACACGCGTATAACCCAAGCGCACGTATCATTCAAGTAGTATAAAAAGTATTGATCCCACAAGGACTTAATACCTAATTTATTAATTTTATGAGGTCAAATGATTACTATTATCTAAAAGATTGATTGATTGATTGATTTGAAATGGTGATGATTTTAAACTTAAAAACAAGTAAATAAAATTGCTCAAAATTAAATTAAATAAAATTCAATATTAAGAACATATCCAGGGTTGTGAATCTTTCCAATATCTTTTAAAAGTTGAAGTGGTTATTTCATGTTTGTGTAATATATCGGTTTACTAACCTGGAACATAAAATTATGCAAAAGCCTCTATCGATGGTCAGATGTAAATACCCAGTATAACTGAATTAAACCATATGTCTATGTCAACCAAATTACCTGAATTCATTAAGATTAAGTTCCAATTTTGGTTACCTCCGCCCGATAGGTATTTGTCTATCCTGTAAGGAAATCTATTAAAGGGTTATATATCCTCAAGGAAGATCGTAGGCTATTAAGTGTAAGGCTGAAACCTAAATTTCCTTTGTCAAGTTTATTTTAGATTTACCAGATCAATCTCATTAGTGGCTAGTTAAAAAGACGCATTAAGCTTAAGACTTAATAAGTAAACCTTTAAATTACCCAAACTATAAAATAACCCATTATAAATCGGTGATATTAAAATTCATCACAACCCCAGATAACTAACTTAGTTACGACACAAAACTAGGGCTAGTAAAAACTTAAAAATAAATAGCATAAAGTAAAATGCTGAAAAGTAAATGCGGTAAAGTAAATACTGAAAAGTAAAATTACAATAAAATAAAATACTAGGGTTAAATGATCTAATTTTACCACTACTATTTTAGATATCTCCCATAATATAATATATTAATTTGTGATAACATTACCAACCAGCCATATAGGTAGTAAATTGATTAAGTCAAATTAAGTCCGACTTGCCATAAAGGCGGTATCAATATTTGTCCATAAACCAGCCATATAGGCGGTAAATTACCAACCGACAAACCAGGCGGTATCCTTGTTAAGTCAAATTTTAAGTAGTGAATGTATTATAATTAAGGGAGATTAATCTAAATCGCAGTAATAAAAGTTATACCTTTCACCCTAGCAAGGGGAAGTTACCTCCTCATAGCTTAATAGTAAAAACTGAAAAAGTAAATAAAGTAAATTACTATTACAGAAAGTAAATAAAAATTAATTACAAAACTGAAATTAAAAGAAAACTAGATACAAACTCCTTATTTATTCAGAGAATTACAAAGTGGAAGGTACATCTGAAACTGAAATATATAGCTGAATTTATAGGCGTCAATAAGGTCTCCACGTCACGACGCGACACATGTCACATTCTGATTAGTCCACCGAGATTCTTATCCGATGATGTGGCATTTTGGCTGATTAATTCAATAATTGAGCTGACGTGGCAGTGATGTGGTAATGACATGGCGACATGTGGTGATATTTATTGTCAGCACCGTAGGATTGCAACACGTGGCGCGCTGTGTTTGGCTGATGATGACGTGGATGCCAAGTGGCAAGCTGACTTGGCATTTGACTCGGTCTTCTGATTATTTGGTGATGACGTGGATGACACTTGGCGATGGTGATTGTCGGCACCATAGGATTATGACACGTGGCAGGGCACACGTTAGCATGATCGTCTATGATGTTGACATGTGGCACGTCGCACGTTAGCAGATTCGGCGCATGTTAGCAAAGTAAAACTTCTCAGATTCTGACACGTGTCCCCAGCGTATGTTAGCATGAGGCGGCGCATGTTAGACGTCGCGACGCAGAAAGGCTTGCGCGTCGCGACGTGCCAAAAGATGATTTTGCCCTTTTGTCTGTTTTTCACTGTTTTGTCCCCAAATCACCTACAGAATGTCCTAAAACTTTATTTATCTACAAAATAACACAAAACACATCAAAATATTCACAAAAATCAAGAATCTATTCAAAATATTAGGTCAAATGAGTGGGAAATAGTGATACATTTACCACTCATCAGTATCTTATGAAACACAAGTCGGAAACTTTTGAGTAATACAGAAAGTTTCGACACGATGTAGAAAAATAGACCGGCAAAGGTATTAAAACATTGCGGTGGGACCATGGTGAAGAATACTTGAGCAAAGAGTTTCAAGATTACTTGAAAGAATATGGTATTCTTTTACAGTGGACTCCTCCAGGAACACCTTAATTGAACGGTGTGTCCGAACGGAGAAACCGCACTTTGTTGGACATGGTAAGGTCAATAATGAGTCGCACTGAGCTACCAATTTCCTTCTGGGGATACGCATTGAACAGTGCAATACTTATTTTGAATAAGGTTCCGTCAAAGTTTATTAGACAGACTCCACATGAAATATAGACAGGAAGAAACCGGGTTTCTCATTCCTGAAGATTTGGGGATGCTGGGTATATGTTTAACGTTTGGATGGTACCAAACTAGAACCTAAATCAAATAAGTGCCTATTTGTAATTGGTTATCCTAGGGAAACCAAAGGATATTATTACCACAACCCACAAGAGAACAAAAATATTTGTTGCTTTCCATGCAGTTTTCCTCGAAAATGAATTCATAGATGCAGTGGTAAGTGGGAGGAAAGTAGAACTCTATGAAAATCGGAGTGATACTGTTCCTGGCACCGACCCCCTCACGGAACATGAACAGTCCATAAGGGATGAGGCTGTACCACAATTTTCTAATACATAAGAACCGCGTAGGTCGGAGAGAGTCAGAAAACAACCTGAGAGGTATGGTTTCTGATCTCACCTCATGTAGATATTAATCTTATTGAGGAAGATGAACCGGCTACGTATGAGGAAGAGATACAAGGTATCGACTTCGCTTTGTGGCAGAAAGCCATGAAGTCCGAAATGGTTTCCTGTATACCAACCAAGTTTGGACATTGGTTGATGTACCAGAATGCATTGTGCCTATTGGTAGCAAATAGGTCTTCAAGAAGAAGACAGACATGGATGGCAACATACAAACGTACAACGCTAGGCTTGTAGCTTAAGGGTATCGTCAATGACACGGTGTCGATTACGACGAAACTTTTTCACATGTTGCCATGATTAAATCCATTCGAAAAATGCTTGCTATCGCTGCATATTTCAATTATGAAATATGGTAGATGGATGTCAAATCCATTTTCCTTAACGAAAAACTTTTGGAGGATGTTTATTTGCAACAGCCTGATGGTTTTGTCGTGCCAAAACATGCAAACAAGGTTTGCAAGTTAAATCGATCCATTTATAGATTAAAGCAAGTATCGCGTTCTTGGAACCAACATTTTGATGAGATCATAAAAGAATATGGTTTCATTAAAAATGAAGATGATTCTTGTGTATATTAGAAGGTTAGTGGGAGCGCACTGACATTCGTTGTCCTATATGTTGATGATGCATTGCTTCTTAGCAATGACATTCCCATACTACAATCGGTGAAAGCTTGGCTTTCATTAAAATTCTCCATGAAAGACATTTGAGAGGCAACCTTTATTCTAGGAATAAGGATCTACTGGATAGATCTAAAAGTTGTTGGCACTCTTCGAGAACTCGTACATTGACAATGTTGAAGAGATTCAACATGGATCAGTCCTAGAGGGGGCTGCATCCGGTGTCACATTGCTTCTCTCTATCTAAGGACATGTGTCCTAAAACTCAAGGTGACAGAGATTCATTGAATCTGATCCCGTTCGCTTAAGCAGTCAGATTGATCATGTATTCCATGATATGTACGCGACCTGATGTCTCGTATGTTTTGAGCATGTGCAGTCGCTATCAGGCCGATCCAAGTGATGGTTACTGGATTGATGTAAAGAACATCCTTGAGTATTTTAGACGAACTAATGATGCTTTCTTAGTCTATGGGGAAGGAGAACTTGAGGTGACTAGGTTCACCAATGCAAGTTTCCAAACCGATAAAGACGACTGTAAGTCGCAATAAGGGTACATATTTTGTTTGAATAACGGAACAGTGAGCTGGAAATCTTCCAAGCAAGATATTGTTCCTGATTTAAAAAAAAAGCAATACATTGCTGCGGCTGAGGGAGCAAAAAAACCATTTTGGACCTATAAATTCCTAATTGGATTTGGAGTAGTTCTGTTAGCAGCTGAGCTGGGCTACAACACAGGCTAAGGAATCACAGTCTCATCAATGATCCAAATATGTACTTCTACGGTTTCATCTGATTCGTGAGATTATACATCGTGGTGATGTCAAGATCGAAAGATCGTTTCAGATGATAACCTTGTAGATCCGCTGACGAAAGCTATTTCTTAGCAAATGTTTGAGCGACCCGTACATAATTCAAGTGTTGGAAACTTGAGTGATTGGCTATTAGCCAAGTGGGAGATTGTTGGACAATTTTGACCCATAGCATCACTATTTGTAAAAGACGTGGTATTTTGTACAATTACCTATGTGACAAAGAAAATTACTCTTTTATCATTTTGTAATTGGATTACTTGGATATACAAATGATAAAAGTCCATATGATTAGTACCAGATTATTAAGATATGAGACAATATTAATCCACGAAAGGTTTAGTCATTAAATATACCTAGTCGTAGTTTTATCGAGACTGGACATCGATAATGCGGAATAGGCTAGTTGTACACTTGTGCGCGTTATGGAAGCTTAACGGCATAGTTCTCATATATTTAAGTTTTGGATACTTATGCAAGTGTGATAGGAGGTTATGTTAGCCGTTGGACCGAGAACAGCTTGGCTCTGGATAGACCTCCCGAGTCCCATTGTTAGTATGACTACGTGTCCTTGGGAATCCGAATCAGGGTAGGTGTATGTGGTCTTAACCTGAGACTTGCATCGCTAATACTTGCTACAATCAGTATACTTTGGTTTTGGTCATCCGACGCTTTAACAGGTTTTGTGTACGCCTCTTCTGGGTATACTGAGAATCATAGTGTATTGGATGTGATGTCAAGATGGGAGTATCACTTCAGTCATATGGAGATGATGATCACGCAGGGATATAGAACTAGTACTCTTAAATACTGCAGCTATCGGGATAGTATAAGTAGGTCATGATTATCTGATTACAAAGACTAGTTGCTAGTGATCCGATATATGCTTCTTACGGGGCGGACAGAATTTCAGCCCTAGGCCTAGCATGTGACATCTGATACTGGATAGTATTATGCAATACATTGTATACTACGCCTGACACATATTATATATTCCTCGTTGAATATTTCTGGAGAATTGGGTAGGCACAGTGCTTTGCTAGAAGCCAACCATGTCTTGTAAATCGGTGAGAACGTGGTACAGGGTACGCACGTGTTCGGATATTCTGATGACCGTATTTACTGCCAACATATTCAGGGATCTCTTGGGTCGCTTCCAAAAGATTCACCGATGACATTTGACTCAAATAGAATTAATCTGGGATTAATTTTGAGAGAGAAAATTAAATTGGGATTAATTACGGCAAGAATTTATCTGGGATTAAATTCATCAAGAAGAGAGAATGCGATTAATTTGGAATTAATTTGCAAAGTAAATTTATTAGTTAAATTAGATTTTACTATTTAATTTATTTAATTGGGCTAAAATAATATATCGGATAGAGTAATTGAAATTTGATTTCAATATGGAATTAAAATTGGATTTTAATTCAAGCGAACGAATTAATTTGGAATTAATTCGTTAGCGACTTTCATAATAATTTTGCTAGGGATAATTATTTAATTAAATTAGATTTAATTGCGTCGCGACGGAAAATTAGTTTAATCGGATTAAACGAACCCGGGCCCAAAGTGTGTTGTGTAAGCCAACTTGAATTTTGAATTTAAAGTGGTGGGACCCACTTACTTACATCAAATGTCTACACATTGATGGAAGTGGTTGGCAAGTATTAATTGGATTAATTACTCAACACAACTACCAAGTCAACATAACTTTAGAATGTGAATCAAGTTTGGAACTATTCATCATCTCTCTTTTCTTTCTCTCTTTGGACGTGAGCCTCAAACCTTGGAGGGAAAATTTTTGCTTCAAAAATTTATAAAAGCTAGCACTTTTGGAGTCAACTAAGGTGATAGGGAAACTCACCCTTGAGTTTGGAATTCAATTTAAGGCTTGGCGCTTCTACATCCAACAAATAAAGTTTTGAACTTCAACCGATCAATGTAAGTATATTCCGCAACTTATCTTGATATATTCACACACAAATCATGATTTAGAGATCTTTGGCATGTCTAGGACACTAACAAAATTAACTTCTAGTATGATTCGAAGGAATTTAGATGAGGACTATTGGTGTATATGTACTAGAATAACTTTTTATGTAACTATTTTAAAGTATGCATCACCTTCTCTTTAGTTCATTAAATATGCCGTTTATGACTATTCAAAAAAGAAAACTATCATCGTTATCAGTGGTTATTTTCTTAATGATATACATATATGAGAGGACTTTGTGAGATGAATATATAATTAGATAACGCGCTATGACCATTCCATTTATGATGGTAATGTAATAACGGAAAATTTTCTACTATACAATGATAATATCATGTCATTCATATAACAATCTAACAATATTTTATTACACATGTTAAGATAATAAAAATAATAATTATATTTAATACGATTTCATATATTATTGATAGACGAGATGTGTTATTTACCACTTTTAACATACATTATTCAATCAAAATCATTGAATAAAAACCATACAAATCATTAATTGAACACAAATAGAAAGAGTTAGAAAAACCTGGAAAAGTATTTCGTAGAAGATGATGAATTTAAACTAAGTCGAGAAAACCTATGTCCTTAAGAACTTATTAGCGTCGTCTCGGTGCCCTATGAATCTCTTATAACTAACGTTCTCCCAGGATACTTGGTTTCTTCTTGTAAAATGAGAACTCATTTCTTCAAGAACTTGAACTAGGAAAAATGATGGAAACTCTCTCACTTGAAAAACTTAGACTCTAAAATATGAATGAATTTATAAACTCAATAATGAATGAATCGTATAATGAATACCAAATGAAGAACCCATGAGACTTATTTATAGACATGGAAGGTTGCCTTTATAAAAGTACCCTTATGTCAAAATATATTTTCCTTAAGGAGTCATGATCCTCTAAGGAAACCTTTCAACCCTAAGGGTTATGTCCTTTATCTTTAAGGAATATCTCATTTACAAGGAACCCTTTAAACCCAAAGGGTTTTGTTTTTTCTCATTAAGGATTATATCATTTCATTCCCTATATATACACACTCATTTATATTTAGAAAATTCCTTACGATCCTCCATAATTTTCTAAATATCAATGCAGACACTTAAGAGAATTTCCTTTAAATAAAACTAAATTGGAATAAGTATCTTTCGCCTTGAATCTTTTCTAGTAAATGACCATCGGATTTACTTGGCAAACCAGTGACCCATAGTCTTGAACTGCTCCGTCGCTAGTGTAAACCAAGACAATAGCCATCACACAGATTCACTTCCACCATTTCCCATTCTACAGTTGCATTTAATTCGGTAATGAACAGCGGTCATGACTTCATCATATATTTTAGGAAATCTAGCCTTTTAAAATTCGCATAGAAGTGGCTTCATTTCTTACTTGAAATGGATGGTCTATTAAAAAAAGTATTAAGTCTTTACTTTTATTAGGACTCTTCTCCTAATATAGTGATCATTAAAAGCCTTAACTTAACATAACCTTGACAGACAGCACTATGCGTCATCACATGAATAGGAATGAGTATAAAACTCTACAGTGTTTGGTTTGAATTGCACAAAGTTTCAGTTGTCTCTTTTAAACCTAGATATTGGGATCTTCAGTCACGTAGGTTGGGTTTCCACAACGACAATTCTTAATTTATAGGCTTCAAGTCTATTCCCCTTGATGACTTCTAAACTTTCTCTTTAGGTAAACATTTAGTAAGTGGATTCGCTAAGTTTTCATTCGGCTTGACATAATCTATTGAAATTATGCCGCTTGAGAGTAGTTGCCTTATAGTATCATGTCTTAACGTATGTGTCGAAACTTACCATTTTATATAGTATTTTAGGTTCTCCCAATAGTCGATTGACTATCATAATGTATGCTTAGAGCTGGCACCGGTTTAGGCCAATTTGTAATATCCTCTAAGAAATTTTGAAGACACTCCGTTTCTTTCGCTGCTTTGTCTAATGCTATGAACTCATACTCAATAGTAGACTGGGCAACACATGTTTGCCTCGATGTTTTACATGACACGGCTTCACCACCAAGTGTGAAAATAAATCCACTATATCATATATCCAGTTAGTATCGATGTATCCATCTAGAGTAACATAATATCTCATATAATACAAACCATATCTTGAAGTTTCTCTTAGATACCTCAAAACTCTTACTATGGCTTTCCAGTAGTTATGTTCTGGATTACTCGTATATCTAATAAGCCTGTTTATGGCGTGAGCGATATCTGATCGTGTGTAATCTGTGAGATACATCAGACTTCCAATGATTCTTGAATACTCTAATTGCAATATGCTCAAACTATTATTCTTAAAAGATGAACAGTTAAATCCACTGGAGTTCTAGCTACATTTATATCTCATTTACTATATTTCTCAACATAATGAGCTTCAGATAATATGTATCTCTCTCATGTTCTAGAAATTTTAATTCCTAAAATCACATCAGCCACTCCTAAATCTTTCATATCAAATTTGCTGGTCAAAGTTTTCTTAGTAGACTAATCATCTTATGATTACTACCAATTATCAGCGTACCGTCTATATGGAGACACATAATGACATATCCTTTTTTAGATGATTTAGTAGACATACACTTATCGCAATAATTGATTTTGGATCCACTTGACAATACTTCTTTTTTGTCAAATTTATCAAGCCATTATTAAGGTGTTTGTTTTAATCCGCCAAAGGATTTTACAAGTTTGCACACTTTATGTTCTTGTCCAAGAACATTGAAACCTTTTGGTTGTTCCATATAATTATCTTCATCCAATTTACCATTTAAGGATGTCATCTTTACATTCATTTGATGTCTTTTAAGACCAAATATATTTGCTATGGCTATAAGTATTCTTATTGAAGTGATATGAGTCACTAGTGAATAGGTATCAAAGTAATCAAGGTATTTTTTTTGTCTATAACTCTTTATGACAAGTCTTACCTTGTACTTATATATTGATCCATTCGGCTTCATCTTCCATTTGAAAATCCATTTGTATCCCAACGGCTTACAATCCAGAGGAAGATCAACCAACTCCCAATTATGATATTGTAAGATGAAATAAATCTCACTATTTATAGCCTTTTTCCATAAATGAGCTTACGAAGAAGACATCACTTCTTTATAGCTTTGAGGCTCATTTTATAATAGGTATTTTAGAAAATTAGGTCCAAATGACTTAGATGTTCTTGATCTTTTGCTACTTCTAGGTTCATTTTACTCAACCTTTCCAGGTTTATCTGATTCTTGGTTAACTTGATCACTACTTGTAGCAGTATCAATTGTTCTTTGGAAAGATTTTGTTATTTATTTATCTTTATATGGGATAATTTTTTCAAAGAATGTCGCATTCCTTGACTCAATTATCATATTTGGATTAATGTCAGGAATATCAAATTTATGTACCAAAAATCAATATGCGCTATTGTTATGAGCATATTCGATCAATATATACTCAATAGTTTTTTGACATAATAATTCCTTTTTAAGTTTAGATACCATCACTTTGGCGAGACACCCTTACACTTTCATGTATTTGTAGAAAAGTGTGTGATATTTCCACAATTCATATGTTGTATTGTCTAATCTTTTATAAGTTAGATTGTTCATAACGTAGTTGGCGGAAAGCATGGCTTCTCCTAACACGTTTTAGGGTAAACCAGAACTTGTCAACATGACATTCATCATTTCCTTCAATGTTCGATTTTTGAGTTCCGTAATCCCGTACTGTTGAGGTGAATAAGGAGCAGTAGTTTCATGAATGATTCCATGGTTGGAACAATATTCACCGAATGATGACACATATTCACCTCATCTATCACTTCTTATTCTTTTGATTTTCTTACCAAGTTGGTTTTCAACTTTGTTCTTATAGTATATAAGCTCTCAATAACTTCATCTTTGCTCCTCAGCAAATACACATAACAGAATTTTGTGCTATCATCGATAAAAGTGATAAAGTATTTTTTATCGCCTCTTGTTTGCATAATATTCATATCAAACACATCAGTGTGAATGAATTCCAACGGTTAAGAGCTTTGTTCTATGGAATGAAACAATATTCTATTCATTTTCGCTTCAACACATGCTTCATATTTATGTTGGTTATCAATTGTAAATCTATGTATAAAGTCCATGTTAATTAATTCAAGCATTGTTTTATAATTAACATGTCATAACCTATCATGCCATATATTTTGTGACTAAAAAATATATGCATAAGATGTAGCTTTATAATTATTACTAGCGTTGTGTCGATTGATAATCATTATATTAAATTTGAAAATGCCTTCAGTGGTGTATCATTTTCCTACATAAATATCATTTTTGGCCAGTACAAACTTGTCAGGAAAAAAAACTAACTTAAAGTCATTCTTGCTGATAAGGGATCCTGAAACTAGATTCTTCTTGATGTCCGAAATATGCATCACATTTCTCAATGTTATATCTTTTCTAGAAGTCATCTTCAGAATTATTATGTTTTTACCTACCACTTTGGAGGTGGAAGAATGTCACACATGTCCTCTTAAGTAGGGTAGGGGTGACATGGAGATGTGAAACAGACAGAGTTTTCCCTATAAAATGGACTAATCCTCCGAATGTAAAGGTAAAATATAATATGTAGAAATCTCATCATATATATTGGATCTCCATGATCCAACTCAAAATGATCATCCATGATCAAATATAAAAACATCAACGCATAAAATATAGGCTCGGTCCCTATAATCAAATAATAATCCACACACGGAAGACATTTAAAACCTTAATTCTAAAAACATAGCAAAAGACACTCTACTATTGACACAACCTTTCTTTATTGGAAGAAAAATGATGAAGAAACAGAAGATGACAAAAGGATGATCTACTAATCTGCTTAACCTGTAAAATTTAAAGAAATGGATAAGCTCACACTTAGTGCAATGGATAATAGCTTAGTGCCGTGGATGAACAAGTAACAAGGCGGATCGAATAATTCGTTCATAATATAAATAAATACATAAATCTGTAAACCAATAAATAAAATATTTACTTGAAATCATAAATCTCATTCTGCATAAGAATATTGTGTATATAATAAAACTGTCAATTAATCTATATCCACATTCGTGACAATACGGCAAAGCTGGAATATGGGGCATCCACACGGAAATAACTGGCATCTGGAGCAAAATTGGCAACATGAGACCTATTTGCACGATAAATCATCAGGCACATATAAATACACCGAGTGCATCCTAGCATAAAAATCATTTCAAAAATACATGTTCATATATCTCAAAATCTTGCAAATTTCTCCCATATCACAAACTCATGATTTCAACATAATCAATATTTGATCCATTCTTTTATAGCAAATTATAAACTTTCTAAAACTAAATCATTTTATGCATTACCTTGAAAATCCATTTAAGAAAACATAAATACTATGTACTTTGGAAAACATCAATATTACAAGGTTATCCACGCATCTGGTAAGCTAACTACAGAGAAAAAACATTATGCAGAAGGATCATCCCCGCCAACGGTATCATGATCACCTAAAGTGGCAAAAGTATTTACGATAAGGAACATAATCCTAACTAGAGTAGATGAAAGAATATGCAAGAAACGTGACACAGTCGCTGTCGTAATCCTAACGAAATTTCGGTAGAGTTCTGTCTATAATATGAACCAAGTCATATAATGACTAAAAGAGAGCTTATAAATACTAAATAAACTTTATTTGATAACATACATGCTAATATCTTTTATTAAAGCTTCCAACATCCTTATTACAAAACCAAGAGAGTAGAAAAACAACCAAGCATCACAAGTTGTAGCTAAGAACCATAGAAATATTTTTCTAGTTAAGGAAAAGTTGAAATTACTTACTACTCTTCAAGTTTCCTTTGAATTTATTCTTTGTTCTTCACTTTTTCTCTCAACTTTTCTTTGTTGCAATATTTGGAGGCTTAACACTTAAGTGAAGCAAATGAAAAAACTTAACCCTTAAATACTTAGGGTTGACCGAATTTAAGAGAAAAAGGAAAATATATATTTTCCAATTTTTCAAACAAAATAAAGAAGTCAAAACCAATTTGATAACCTTTTCTTTAAATGCAAAAGACAAATTTTTACACTTTAATCATTTCCAAATTTAAATATCAACTTAAATATTTTGTATTTCAATTACTTTAATTATTTAATAATTAAATAATTACTTAAATACATATATTAATGATATATGTCAAATTTCATAATTTGACAATTAATTAATGTATATTTAATAAATTCATATATTAAATACAAATACACATTAATTAGGAAATGATCGAAAGGTCCATATGCATGTATCTTTCTCTTGACCATTAAACGATTTATAAATAATCAATATTATTCATAAATATTTCCCTAGTGCTCCACGAGTATATTTCATTATTGAGACTCTCTAAGTTCAGGCATATCCGTCACGAAATCCAATTTCGTGTTTATAATCTACCCATCCGTATATTATGACGACAATAGATAAACTCACTGAACCATACAGGTCGAGGTCATTGCATACGTATAATCCCTCCGTCACAAGTATCCGGATTATTCCAGAGATATAGATATAAACATCAAATCTTTATAGATATAAATTCGTCGATGTTTCAATTAGCAATCTCTTAATAACAATTAGAACTCACTTCTATAGTGTACCACAGTACCATGGATTTAATATATTGCTAATCCTAAATTGAATACATATGCTCTGTACACATAATTGACAGATCCTTTTTTGACACACACAGGATATCCTGAGGATCAGTCCACACCCAACGAACAGGTAAAGGTCTGACCTAAATAGGTCGGTGACGTGACTTCCATCAAAGTGTGGAGGATATCTCATATATCCATAGTGTTATCTCAAGTCAAACAATCATTATGCTACTCAACCCGAGAAGATTCTTATTGATGTTTGTGTACCATCCATTAAGAATCTATGGTGAGTCGTTCAGTGTTTATCCGATATAAACACCAACATGTCTATATGAGTCTCTAAGACTCATAGTTCATTGAGAAACCATTGAAATCCAAGATTGCAATATACGACATGTACCGGTCTCTGCGGGTTTAATTACTGACCAAGTAATGTAAACCTTGACCAAGAACAGTTCAAGAAATGATATTGTTATAGTACAACTCAATGTCAGTCGCGACGCTTTTACAACTATATCATAACCAATCATTCTAAGGTCATTTACGTCTTTACCATATATAAAGAGATTTTATATAATAGAAACTATTTCTTTTATTCATAATAAAATATTTACAAAAGTGTTTACAAGGAAATCTATAAGAAATTGGCGCTCCGAGCACCATCTTTAATAAATTCTCCCACTTGCTCTAGTGCCAATATCGATTGTAACTAATACCCATCGACTCCACATATTTATCAAACATCTTGGGAGGAATAGCCTTTGTAAGTGGGTCAGCTACATTATATTCACTTCGGACCGTTCACACGATAATGTGTCATCGCGATACAATCTCTCCAATGATGTGATACTTATATTCCACATGCTTTGATTTTTGTTGAGACCTCGGTTCCTTCGCTTGTGCAATGGCTCAATTATTATCACAGTATAACGAAATCAGATTCTCGATACTTGGAACAACTCCCAACTCTGTGATAAATTTCTTAACCCAAACAACTTCTTTTGCAGTTTCGGAATTTGCAATATATTCCACCTCTGTGGTGGAATCAGTTGTGGACCCATGTTTGGAAATTTTCCAACAAACTACACATCTGTTAAGGGTAAACACATATCCTAATATAGACTTTCTTTCAACAGGATCCAATTGGAAATCTGAATTTGTATACCCATTAACCTGTAGTTTATTTCCTCCATATATCAAAAACTTATACTTAGTACCATTAAGATACTTTATGATATATCTAATGGTCATCCAATGGTCATTACCTGGATTGGACTAATATCTGCTGGTTACAATAATCGCGAAGCTGATATCAGGCATAGTACATAACATGGCATCCATGATGATGCCCAAACACGAATCATACAGTTGATTAGACATTCTAATCTTCTCATCTTCTGTTTGTGGACACATCTTCTTCGAAATATGAATGCGATGTCTGAATGATATATTTGATGTCTTATAGTTACCAAAATCATACCGTTCCAAGATCTTATCAATTTACGTTGATTGGGATAACCCAATAAGCTTTATTTCTCTATCTCTATAGAGTTTTATGCCTATGATATAAGAAGCTTCTCCCAGGTCCTTCATATAGAAATTTTTACAGAGGTAAGCTTTAATGCCCTGCATCATCCCGATATCATTCCCAATGATGAGGATGTCATCAACATAGAGAACTAAAAATACCACCATACTCTCATTGGCCTTCTTATACACAAGGGATTCTTCCGAATTCTTAAGAAAACCAGACAATTTGATTATTCCAACTTCGTGAAGCTTTTTTAAGTCTATAAATGGACTATTAAATTACATACCATGCCCGAGTTTTCGCTGGATACAAAGCCTTCTAGTTGTTCGATATAGATTTCTTCGTCAAGAAATCCATTTAGAAAAGCCATTTTGATATCCATATAACAAATCTCATAATCATGATAAGCATCAATAGACAACAAAATCCTAATAGACTTTAGCATCGAAAATGGAGAAAACGTTTCATCGTAGTCGATACCAGGTCGCTGCGTGTAACCTTTAGCTACCAGTCGGGCCTTAAAGGTTTCAACCTTTCCGTCAGGCCCGCGCTTCCTCTTGTAAACCTATTTACAATCGATAGGAAAAATTCCTTCAGGAAGGAGAACCAAGTCCCAAACGTGATTCAGATGCATATAGTCTAACTCAGATTTAATGGCCTTTAGCCACTTCATGGAGTTTATGTCCAATATCGCTTCTCTATAGGTATAAGGATCAGTCTCTTCAACTAAGAGAACATCAAGACTTCTTTCTTGTATCAAATACAAGCGTTTAGGAGGTATTGATACCCTTTCAGACCTACGGAGTGTGGGTAATCAAGGTTCTTCATCTACTTGAACTTCAGGTTCCTTGGTGGTTCGTTGGTCTCAGATTGTACTTCATCAAGTTCGATCTGTCTATGATTTCCTCATTCAGAAAAAAAAATTCTATTTCTAGAAATTTAACGAAGCGAGCTACAAACACATTTCGATACTCGGTATCATAGAAAAAATATCCTTTCGTATTTGAAGGATATCCAACAGACCTAAACTTTTACCTAAGAGGCAAAAGCTTATTCTGCTGAGCCACCCTGATGTATGCATGACAGCACCAAACCCTAACATAATTAAGATTTGGTTTTCTTCTAGTCTATATCTTATATGGAGTCGTAGGAACAGCTTTAGAAAGAATCTTATTCGAAATATTAGCGGCAGTTAAAAGAGCATAAACTCATAAGTAATAAGGCAGATTTGTAAAACTCAACATAGATCGGACTATATCCAATAATGTTTGATTTCTCCTCTCTGACACTCCATTGTGTTGTAGAGAACCCGGAGGAGTATATTGAGCGAGAATCCTATTCTCCTTTAAATAATTAGTGAATTCACCACTCATATATTCACCGTCTCAATCCGATCAAAGACATTTAATATATTGACCAGTTTATTTTTTTTCTTCATTTTAGAATACCTTAAACTTTTCAAAGGTTTTCGATTTATGTTTCATCAGATAAATATAACCGTGCCGTGACACATCATCAGTAAAAGTAACAAAGTATGAGAAATCACTGTGAGTAGTCTGACTCATGGGACCACATACATCAGAATGTATGAGTTCCTATAAGTCAGTGGCACGATGTCCCACACCTGAAAATGGGGTTGTGGTCATTTTACCCCGAATGCAAGATTCACAGTTGGATGGGGTTCAATGGTGAGATCTTAAATCAAACCATTCCTAACCAAATGGGTTAGGCGTCTCACGTCTATATGACCTAACCTCATATGTCATAGTTCAGTATTATTTATTTAAGATAGTTTACGTTTACTAATCCTAGTATTCAAGATATCTCGAGAAGTATGCAAAATATAATGACCATGCTTATTTGGACACTCAAGGATCTGAATATTATTTATGTCATATAAATACAAGGAACATATCTTAATATTTACATGATATCCCTCTCTATCTAATACAAAAAGTGATATAATATTAGTTACGCATCCTGGTACAATATAGCAGTCATTTAACAAAAGTCTCACATTGGGTAAAGGAATCTCGCATAATCCCAGTGCAACCGCATCCAGAGAGTCACCACTCTCAAATTACAACTGTATCTCTCCAGATTTCAGCCATCTACTTTCCTTTAGCACCTGCACCAAATTGCAAATGTGAACAGGACAAACAGAATCTAAAATCCAACTAGATATAACAGCTTCACAAGCTAAGGAGATATCAATAACAGAAAAAATAAAAGTACCTGATGTCGATGCTCTTTCCTTCCTGAAATGGGCCAGATAGTCTGGACAATTCCTCTTCCAATGTCCGGTCTTGCAATAGTGGTGGCATTTGTCTTCAGAAGCTCTCTTGGGCTTCGTTATCTTACCCTGCGGAGGAACATTGAAACCTTTTTTTTTTCTTTCCCTTTGTCTTCTTCACCTTCAACTTGGAGTGGGAAGAAGAGCAAAGTGAAGTAGGTTTTGGAAGGCGAGTCGACACTCCCTTCCTTAAAACCTCACGCGCTGTGAGAAGCATCATACGTAACTTATGGTAATAACAGTAAATCTCGTTCATATTAAAGTACATCACAAAATGGCGATATGGCGCCGGGAGCGAACCTAAAATGACACTATGTCCTAGAGTATCATTCAGAGGGAAATCATTTCGCCTTAATTGCTCTATCACATAGATCAAATGATGCACATATGTGCTCACAGCCTGTCCCTCATCAAGTTTTGAATGGAACAGTTCCATTGCAACTCTATCAACCCAGACTTGTTCTTGATTCATGAAAGATTCTCGGAGTTGTATCATCATACTATATGCGTCAGGCATATCAAAACATTGCCTCTTGAGTTCTGAAGCCAGTGAACATAGTATATATGATTTAACTCTTAAATCATCATTTTTCCATCTCTGGAAAGTCTCAAGTTCCTCCGGTGCCGCATCCTCAAATAAAGCAAGGGGCAGATGACCCTATAACACATATCCCAATTTCTCAAACTCGAGGACAATCCTCAAATCTAAGTCCCAATTTGTGAAGTTCTCAACGCCAATGAGCTTATTCGTATCAAGCATACGAGCAAAGGGGTGGTTGAAGATGCCGCCATCGCAAATCTATCATATAGATAGCGAAAGACAACTCATTGTCAATCACTCACCAACGATTCCTAGGTTTCAGTCCTGATAGTTTCTCGTTATGACAGCTTTGGCACGTTCGTAATAAGGCGTACCAAGTTTAAACTTGTCAATGATAAATTCAAGATACTCGGGTAACCCTGACAACTTTGGCACGTTCAAAATTCCTCTTTTGTTTGAATTTAGCTAATATCATATATTTATCCGGTATAAATAAATTCCTACCCGTTATATCCTCACAGGTTTGGCACGTTCTCGGATATAGTCGTAGAAAATTTATCTATAAGTCTTATTGATAAGACAGACCATGAAACAAGTATCAAATACATATTAATTATTAAACCTTATTTTAAATAGTGATTTTCCGCAAAAAGATATCATACACTTTATTTTAATCAAATTTAATAAAATTCATGCATGCATGCATAAAGTAAATATTATATTAAATATCAAATTTAAAGGGCAAATCATATCATTGGTTTAGAATCAGACAGGCTCTGATACCATTTTTTGTTGGGGTTTTTAACGGTATTACCGGGTAACGCAGCGGAACGCAAAAAAATCAAATTTTTCGATTTCAATAATTTTTCTTCAGTAATTTAAATAAACTAATTTATTCTAATTACTCAATACTCAAAAATTTAATTTTATCCAAAATCCAGAATTTTATTCCAAATCGCCGTGAGACCCTAAAGGTTTGCATTTTGATTATTTTAGTCCTAATTTGTCAAATGTAAATTTATGTGATTTCCAAACACTACTAAAATGATTTATACATGTCATATACAGCAAAATGCAACTCACAAACGAAATTCCCAATTTTCCCAAAATTGCCATGAGGTCCCAAGATTCTCAATTTTGTTCATTTTGGTGTTTGTATATCTTATATACATCAAAACACAACATATATGAAAAATTCCAATTTTGATTTAGGTAAAAACTCTAAATTTTTCAATTAATCAAATTAACAAACATTAACCAAAATTAATTCAATACAACAATTTAATCTAATCTCCACAATACAAAACAAGTCTCACCACTTTGAAACAACTCAAGAACGATTCTAAGTCATTGGTGAGTGGCCTAACAACTCTAGAATGGAAACCAAGTCATCTAATGATTAAAAGAGAGCTTATAAACACTTAATAAGCTTTATTTGATAACATACATGCTAGTATCTTTCATTCAAGCTTCCAACATCCATATTACAAAATCAAGAGAGTAGAAAAACAACCAAGCATCACATGTTCTAGATAAGAACCCTAGAAATAATTTTCTAGTTAAGGAAAAGTTGAAATTACTTACTAATTTTCAAGTTTCCTTTGAATTTCTTCTTTATTCTTCACTTTTTCTCTCAACTTTTCTTTTTGTAATATTTGGAGGCTTAACACTTAACTGAAGCAAATGAAAAAACTTAACCCTTAAATACTTAAGGTGGGCCGAATTTGAGAGAAAAAAGAAAATAGATATTTTCCATTTTTTCAAATAAAATAAAGAAGTCAAAATCAATTTGATAACCTTTTCTTTAAATGCAAAAGTCAAATATTTACACTTTAATCATTTCCAAATTTAAATATCAACTTAGATAAATTGTATTTCAATTACTTTAATTATTTAACAATTAAATAATTACTTAAATATAAATATTTAAATATATGTATTATATTTACTTTAAATAATCCAAATACATATATTAATGATATATGTCAAATTTCATAATTTGAAAAGTAATTAATGTATATTTAATAAAATCATATATTAAATATAAATACACAATAACTGGGAAATAACCGAAAGGCCCCTATGCATGTATCTTTCGTTTAATCATTAAATGATTTATAAATAATCAATATTATTCATAAATGTTGCCCTAGTGCTCTACGAGTATATTTTATTATTGATACTCTCTAAGTTCTCGCATATCCGTCATGAAATCAAATTTCGTGTCCTTAATCTAACCACCCGTAAATTATGACGACCAAGGATAAACTCGCTGAACCATACATGTGAAGGTCATTGCATACATATAATCCCTCCGTCACAAGTATCCGGATTATTCCAGAGATATAGATATAAACATCAAATCTCTATAGAGATAATCATGTCAACGTTTCTATTAGCAATCTCTTAATAACACTTAGAACTCACTTCTACTGTGTACCACGGGACCATGGATTTAATAGATTGCTAATCCCAAATTGAATACATATGCTATGTACACAGAACTGACAGATCCTGTCTTGACACACACAAGATATCTTGAGGATCAGTCCATACCTAACGAACAGGCGGAGGTCTGACCTAAATAGGTCGATGACGTGACTTCCATCAAAGTGTGGAGGATACCTCATATAGCCACAGTGGTATCTCAAGTCGAAGAATCGCTATGCTACTCAACCCGAGAAAATTCTTATTGACATTGATGTACCATCCATTAAGAATCTTCGGTAAGTCGTTCAGTGTTTATCCGATATAAACACCTATATATCTATATGAGTCCCCAAGACTCATGGTTCATTGAGCAACCATTGCAATTCAAGATTTCAATATACAACATATACTGGTCTCTACGAGTTTACTTACTGACCAAGTAATGTAAACCCTGACCAAGAACAGTTCAAGAAATGATATTGTTATAGTACAACTCAATGTCAGTCGCGACGCTTTTACAATTATATCATATCCAATCATTCTAAGGTCATTTACGTCTTTACCATATATAAAGAGATTTTATATAATAGAAACTGTTTATTTTATTCATAATAAAATATTTACAAAAGTGTTTACAAGGAAAGCTATAAGAAATTGGCACTTCGAGCACCATCCCTAACAAATTCTCTCACTTGCTTTAGTGCCAATATCGATTGTATCTCATACCCATCGACTCCACATGTTTATCAAAACAACTTGGGAGGAATGGCCTTGGTAAGCAGGTCTGCTACAATATCTTCACTCGGGACCTTGCACACGACAATGTCCCATTGTGACACAATCTATCGAATGATGTGATACATTTGTTCCATATGCTTCGAATTTTGTTGTGCCCTCGATTCATTTGCTTGCGTAATGGCTCCACTATTATCACAGTATAACAGAATCGGATTCCCGATACTTGGGACAACTCCCAATTATGTGATAAATTTCTTAACCCAAACAGCTTCTTTTACAGTTTAGAAACTGCAATATATTTCGTCTCTATGGTGTAATCAGCTGTGGACCCATGTTTAGAACTTTTCGAACAAACTACACATCTGTTAAGGGTAAACAAGGATCCTGATGTAGACTTTCTATCAATGGGATTCGATTGGAAATCTGAAATTCGTATACCCATTAATCTGCAGTTCATTTCCTCTATATATCAAAAACTTATCCTTAGTACCCTTAAGATACTTTAAGATATGTTTAATGGTCATCCAACGATCATTACCTGGATTAGACTGATATCTGCTGGTTACACTAATCGTGAAGCTGATATCAGGCCTAGTATATAATATGGAACACATGATGTTGTCCAAACACGAAGCATACGACTAATTAGACATTCCAATATTCTCATCTTCTGTTTATGGACACATCTTCTTCAAAAGATGAATGCCATGTATGAACAGTATATTTACTGTCTTACAGTTATCAAAATTATACCGTCCTAAGATCTTATCTATGTACATTGATTGGGATAAATCAATGAGCTTCCTTTCTCTATCTCTATAGAGTTTTATGCCTAAGACATAAGAAGCTTCTCTTAGTTCATTCATAGAGAAATTTTTACATAAGTAAGATATAAAGCCTTGCATCATCCCGAAATCATTCATAATAATGAGGATGTCATCAACATAGAGAACTAAAAATACCATCATACTCCCACCGAACTTCTTATACAAACATGATTCTTCCGAATTTTGAGAAAACCAGACAATTTGATTATCTCATCGAATCAACGATTAAAAATTCTTGAAGCTTGTTTAAGTCTATAAATAGACTTCTTAAGCTTACATACCATGCCCGGATTTTCACTGGAAACAAAACCTTCCAGTTGTTCTATATAGATTTCTTCGTCAAGAAGTCCATTTAGAAAAGTCATTTTAACATCCATCTGGCAAATCTCGTAATTGTGGTAAGTATCAATAGACAATAAAATCCTAATAGACCTTAGCATTGCAAATGGTGAAAAAGTTCCATCGTAGTCGACATCAGGTCGCTGCATGTAACCTTTAGCTACCAGTCGGGCCTTAAAGGTTTCAACATTTCCGTCAGGCCCGCGCTTCCTCTTGTAAACCCATTTACAACCGATAGGAACAATTCCTTCAGGAAGTTGAACCAAGTCCAAAACTTGATTCAGATGCATAGAGTCTAACTCTGATTTAATGGCCTTTTGTCACTTCATGGAGTCTATGTCCAACATCGATTCTCTATAGGTATAAGGATCAGTCTCTTCAACTAAGAAAACATCAAGATTCTTTTCTTGTATCAAATACAAGCGTTTTGGAGGTCTAGATACCCTTTCGGACCTACAGAGTGTCTATGATTACCTCATTCAGACAAAAATTCTATTTCTTGAAATTTAGCAAAGCGTGCTAGGAACACATTTCGATGCTCGGTATCATAGAATAAATATCCTTTCATTTTTAAAGTGAAGAGGCCCATGATGGACACAGACGGACCACCACCATGCATCTTCCAGAAGGTTCAATCAAGAGGTCTCGAGCTAAGAAGATCTAGGAAGCAATGCATGGATTCATACAGAAGATTATATATTATTATTCCCGCACCTCTACTACATTGAGTATGGGCTTGAAGCTGGATGAACCGATGATGGTGAACTTTATTTAGGCCTTATTTGATAATTATTAATATTTTATTCAGGGCTTTACATTAGTTTTAATTTGACCATTTATATATGTTTGAGCGTATTACTTTAGATTATTATTTTATGTTTGGAAATTAGGAATAGCGTGTAAGGGTTTGTACATGGGGATAGCTTAGGTTAGTTTTAGGATACACGTCTGTTAACGTCTCGGTAGTTTCATCTTTTGGTTTTTTTTTTTTTTTGGTTAGGGTTTTTGGTTGAAGTCTCGCCACATTATGTTCCAGTCTTGTATGGGTTTGCTTGGCTTGTTTCAGGTAGGTTCTCATCAGTTGGTATCAGGAGCAAAGTTTCCAATGTCAGTTCACATATATGTTCTGTTTTTGTTAGTTATATTGTCCTATGTGTTCTAATTTTATATTCTGCGTTTGTTTTCTTTCCTGCGATTTTCTTATTTTTCATTACATTCAGCGTCTTTTTGTTGTTTTTTTTCCTGTGTTATTTTGTGTTCTGTCTGTATTTGTGAGTCTGTTTTGCTCTCAGTGTTTGTGCATTTTTTCCTGGCTGTGTTTGAGCTATTCGCATGACCTAACATTTTAGAAGGTTCGAAGGACGCGAAAAATAGTACAAAGTTGTAAAATTTTACCTACATGCAAATTTTTTCCTAGCATTCGTATTGTCGAGATGCGGTGATTGATGTAATTTACCTATGCGTATTTAAAAATTCCAAATTTCGAGTGCAATTGCTTACCTGACATCATATTTGCCACAATCGATAGTGTGCTTATTTTCCTCTTCCATTCGCATTTAACTAGCTTTTTTTTATTCTTCGTAAATCGTGTCAGCATCTTGTTTCCCTTGTGCTTGTGTCTACCTATATATTGTACTAGTGATTGAGCTAAACAATGCTATTTGAGACAACGTTAAGGGTTTTGGCCATACTAGGCTCAAATCCTTTGAGAACTCATCGGAGGGAAAGAGAGGTAAAAGGCAAGTGTGAGTAAGCTTAGCTTCGGGTAAAAGCCATTTGAGTGACAACCACGAGGGAATTGTGAGGATTTTGTTTTTTTTTTACTTTGCTTTATTTTTTTATTACTAACGTTTGTTGCAGTTGCAGAGATTAACAAAAAAAAGAGGAAAATATATAATTAAAATATTAAGCATGTCCAAAGAAGGCACAACTCCGAGTCAAAGTTCCAATTCTCCACAGGAAACCAAATTGAGAGATGTGGCGAATACTGTGACAGTGCTTCAGTAAGAGTTTGCACGAGTATTGGAGTTGATGAGAGATGTTCAAGATCAGGTGAAAGCGATGAGACACAATACTCCATAGGGAAATAGGCCACCACGGCCGACTAGAGCTAATGAGGCTGGCATGTACCCCCTAAGCCTAGTGGGCGACAGACTGTACCAATGGATGAGATGGAGTCCGAGATTGATTTGAATTATGATGAGGAGTTTGATAGAGTATCAGAGGTGGATATAGGTGGATTTTGGCATCGACGAGGTAGGAATGAAAGGTTGTTCGGGAGAAGTCATGAGAATGAGGAAGATGGTGACTTAGGTAAAATCAAGATGGCTATTCCTTCTTTCCAAGGCAAGAGTGATCCTGAAGCTTATCTAGAGTGGGAACATAAGCTAGAGCTTCTTTTTGACTGTCATAACTATCTGGAGCTTAAGAAGGTGAAATTGGCAGTTATTGAATTTATTGATTATGCACTTGTCTGGTGGGACCAAATAATGATAAACATTATGAGGAATATGGAGCAGCCCATCACTACATGGGCATAATTGAAAATAATTATGAGGAAGCGATTTTTACCAAGCCATTACTACCGAGATCTATATCATAAACTTCAGAATCTTACACAATGGTTTCAGAGTGTCGAAGACTACCACAAAGAGATGAAAATTGCCATGATTCGCGCAAATGTCGAGGAAGACCGAGAGGCCACTATGGCACGGTTTCTAAGTGGTCTGAATAAGGAGATTCCAAATATAGTGGAATTGCAACATTATATGGAGTTAGAGGACATGGTACATATGGAAATGAAATTGGAGCGCCAATTGAAGCTAAAAACTGCATTAAGGAGCAATTCGGGTCTAAACAATACATAGAAGTCAAAATGGGGAGATAATGACATGGATGTCACCACAACTAGATTTAGATCAGATGCCCTAAAACCAATGGAAGATTTCACCACCAAACCTAAACCAAAAATCGATACTCCACCAAATATGAGTCGTGGCCTTAAATATTTCAAATGACTGGGGAGTGGTCATATAGCTTCACAGTGCCCTAATAGTAGGACCATGTATATGGGGGTGATGGTGAGGTAATTTCAGATAGTGAGGATGTTGCGGAGGAGATGCCCGAGTTGGAGGTTGCCACTGATAAATAAGAGGTTGAGTATGCAGCTAATGAGGAGTCCATTTGTGACCCAACGTGTTTTAAGTACCCAGGCCATGGTTGAGGATGATATGGCTCAACAGTAGGAGAACATATTCCATATTAGATGCCTAGTCCAAAACAAGGTATATAACATGATTATCGATAGGGGCGTTGTACTAATGTGGCTAGTAAAATACTTATTGAGAAGCTGGATTTGACTTTGCTTAGACATCCTAAGCCTTATCATTTGCAGTGGTTGAATAACAGTGGTGAGGTTAAAGTCAATAAACAGATATTGGTTGGTTTTACAATTGGTAAATACAAGGATGAGGTGTTATGTGATGTAGTCCCCATGTAAGCTGGGCATTTTTTACTAGGGCGTCCTTGGCAGTTTGACGGGCAGTGATATATGGTGGGTTTCGAAACAAAAATTATTTTGAGCAAGATGGAAGAAAAGTTACAATTGTTTTATTGACACCACATGAAGTTTTTTTGAAGACCAAATGAAGCTACAGGCTTCTACAGAGAAAACACCCACGGGCGAGATCGAGAATGTGAGTCGAGGAGGTGAGGTTGACAGTTCCAGAGGATTAGGTGAGAGATATACTAAGCGTGCACAAAATAAAAAGAGTGTGGCTAGAATGAAAAATAGTTTTTTGCCAAAGAGGGGGAATTGAGGAGAGAGTATGCCAATAATAAAGTTATGATCCTTTTTTTGTATAGAGAAACTCTTATGAGCTCTGATGAAACTAACCGTATCACTATCTTGCCTAGTGTGTTTACTTCGTTATTGCAGGATTATGTTGATGTGTTTGCAGAGGAGATACCTCATGGTTTACCACCACTTCAATGTATTGAACATCAGATAGACTTCATCCTAGGGGCGGTCATTCCTAATAGACCAGCCTACCACAGTAACCTTGAGGAAACTAAGGAGCTCCAAAGGAAAATGTAGGAGTTGATGAGAAAAGGGTACGTATGGGAGAGCATGAGTTTGTGCTCAGTTCCAGTCTTGTTAGTACCAAAGAAAGATGGCACATGGAGAATGTGTGTGGATTGTCGAGCAGTCAATAATATCACTGTAAAGTATCGCCACATTATCCTTAGATTAGATGATATGTTGGATGAATTATATGAGTCTTGTATTTTTTTTCTAAAATTGACCTTAAAAGTGGGTATCATCAGATTATGATGCGGGAAGGGGATGAATGAAGACTGCTTTTAAAATAAAATATGGACTATATGAGTGGCTTGTGAAGCCATTTGGGTTTACAAATGCCCCCAGCACTTTTATGCATCTAATGAATTATGTTTTGTGTACTTTTTTGGGAAAATTTGTAGTCGTATATTTTGATGATTTTTTTATGTACAACAATAATTTAGTTGAGTATATAGTGTTGGACAATTATGACCCATAGCATCACTATTTGTACAGAACATGGTGTTGTTGTACAAATTAACTATGTGACAAAGGAAATTGCTCTTTTATCATTTGTAATTGGATTACCGGGATATATAAATGATATAAGTCCATATGATTAATTCCATATTAATAAGATATGAGACAGTATTAATCCATTAAGGTTTAATCATTAAATATCCATAGTCGTAGTATTATCGAGACTGGACATCAATAATGCGGAATAGACTAGTATTGCACTTGTGCGCGTTGTGGGAGAATAACGGTATAGTTCTCATATATTTAAGTATTGGATACTTATGCAAGTGTGATAGGAGGTTGTGTTTACCGATGGTACGGAAACAGCTTCCTCTGGATAGACCCATCGGAATCTCATTGGTAGTATGACTATGTGTCTATGGGAGTCTGAATCAGGGTAGGTGTGTTTGGTTTTAACCTGAGACTTGCATCGCTAATACTTGCGACAATCAATATACTTTGGTTTTAGTCGTCCGGGGCTTTAACAGGATCTGTGTACACCTCTTCTGGGTATATTGAGAATCGTAGTATATTGGGTGTGATGTCAATATGGAAGTATCAATTCAGTCATATGAAGATGATGATTACGTAGGATACGGAACTAGTACTCTTAAGTACTGCAGTCATCGGGATAATATGACTAGGTCATGTTTATCCGATTATAGAGACTAGTTACCAGAGATCCGATATATGTTTCGTACGGGGCAGACACAATTCCAGCCTCAGGCCTAGCATGTGACATCTGATTCTGGATCGCAATACGTAATACTCTGTATACTACGCCTGACATAGATTACATATTTCGTAAAAGAATATTTCTGGAGAATTGGGTAGGCATGGCGCTTTGCTAGAAGCCAACCATGTCTTGTAAATCGGTAAGAATGTGGTACTAGGTACGCACGTAATCGGATATTCCGATGACCGGATTTACTGCCAACATATCCAGGGATCTCATTGGTCGATTCTTGAAGATTCACCGATGAAGTATGGCTCGAACATAATTAATCTGGGATTAATTAGAAGAAAGAGAAAATTAATCTAGGATTAATTACGGAGAATATATATGGGATAAAATTCAATTAATAGAGAGAGAACGATTAATTCAAAATTAATCGATTAAAATAATATATTCGATATATTAAATGAATTAGATTTCATAACGGAATTGAAATTGGATTTTAATTCGGGCGAACGAATTAATTTAGAATTAATTCGTGAGTGACTTTAATAGTAATTTTACTAGGCATTATTATTTAATTAAATTTGATTTAATTATGTCGCAACGGAAAATTCATTAATTCGGAATTAGTGAACCCAAGCCTGGGATGTGTTCGCGGGGCCCACTCGAATTTTGAATCAAGTGGGGCCCACACAAGTCACATCACCTAGTCCATCTTATCTACTTTTGGTTGATGGAAGTGGTTGGGTTGTTGAAAACTTGTGAAACACACAAGCTTGTTTTATTGATGAGTGAAAGACCTTTTACTAACTTTTGGTAATTGGTATTTTACTTACTTGATTTTGGAAATTGAAAAACATTCATTCACTCTCTTTCTTCTCTATGGCCGAAACTTGGCCTTCTTTTTTTCTCTCCCAATGCCGTGAGCCTAGGGCTCATTTGCTTCTTGATTTTGCTTCAAAATCAAAGGTGCTAGCACATCCATTGAGTCATTCTAAGGTGTTAAGGACACTAACCCTTGAGTTTAGAATTCAAGATTCAAAGATTGGAAGCTTGGAAGCTCAATATACATCAAAGAAGAGCTTGGAGCACAACACAAAGGCTTGGAATTTTGTTATCTCCTACATCCACTTAGCAGATCAAAGTGAGTAATTTCCGCTACTTTACTTTGCGTATTCACATGATTTCTTGCTTAATTTGATCTTGGTTTGACCTAGAAAACCCAACAATGGTATCAGAGCCATAATTGAGCATGAAATTGAATTTAGGGTTCTTAATCTTGATTTGGGTATTTTTGATTTGAGCATGATTTGATCAAATTCTTTTTTTGAGTATGCTTATATAATGTTAACTTAGAGTTATACATGATCAATTTGAAGAAAAATTATTTGGATTAATTTTCCCCAAATACATTAGCTTGGCCGAATGCAATATGAACCTTATGTCATGGTGATTTTGATTTTGGACCATTGGATGTGTTTGAAATGATGGATAAATTGATTTATGATTTAATTGGATTGAAATCAAAATTAATTAGGAAAAATCCCTCATTGTCGTGACATGTAAAGCATGGAAATGAATTGATTTTGTTTCAATTATGTTGGACATGAATTGATAATAATAAAGCATGATTAATTGGTGTAATTGGTGTTTTGAAAATATTAATTTAACTAATTAATAATGGCTATACACTTTAGTTAATTAAATTGTAATATTTGGAATATTGGAATATAATTAATTAGGCTTAATTTGGAATTGGGCTAAAATGTTGTATTTGGGCTTAATGGGCTTGGTTGGGCCAAGTTTGGTTTAGGATAATTGGTTGGATCCAATTATGCCTAAAACCATTTCCATAAAGTCCAAATATGATTAATGGGCCTTTAAAATTTAATTGGGCCTAATGGGCCAAAAAAAATCATTTTGTGGCAAAGGGTGATTCCTTATTGGGCTTTGGTTGCCAGAGTCCATGCCTTATAATTAATTAAAAGCTCATTGGACTTTAATTAAATTGACATTGGATGATAATTGGGCTTTGAGACCCATTAAGATTAGATTTAGAATCTAAATCACAAAGGCACATTAAAAAATGTAATTATTTAATTTGGAATTAAATATAGAATTAGTATTGAATACAAATTAAATTGGATTTAAAATTGTACATCGATATAATTCAAGAATTCGTACTTTGAGTACTTATTCTTAAACGAGTTGGACTCGCGCAAATCAAATCGTTATTTGAACATTAGATGGTCATTAATTAAAGATTAATTAATTGGATTAGATTGATTGATAACATGCTTTGTGTGAATACATGGATGTGTTGTATGAATAATGTATATCGGATGGTTATTAGATGGGTGAGGGCAATTTTGGAAATTGTTGTAGTAAGTTTAGAATTTATTAAATTGGAACTGCGTGTCCAGCCTTTATCTCTCGACTCTTTGTAATTCTCTTCTCACCTATTCCCCTCAATGTAAATGAGGTTTCTTTAGAAGTATTATGTAATTGGGTAGAAGTAAGAATAGTACTAGCCGGGGAGAGGAAATTGAGTGATTTGTTCTAGCAAAAATTTGTGAGAAATCCATCCGCATATCATTATAAATTTATTTACCGAGCCTTATTATGCTTTTAGAATGCATGCTTAAGGGTGTATGATGAGACCTAATCAAAGATAATTAATTGGTTGCCAATTACGCGAAAAACCCTCAACAAATATTAAGCGTTTTCCTTCCATTGAATGATTCATTCTCAAGATCCAAGATTGGCACTGGTTTGTTGGCCAAAGTCAAGACATTTATCCATCGCAGATGTGTTTGAATCATGAAGACTTTGTTCCATATCGCATGTCTTGTCCAAGTTGTGATTTTTTGGCCAAAGTCAACATCACTTTTTGTCCATCGACATCGATTATGAAGCTTTCCAAAGTCAATGGGTCACGCTTAACTAGAATCATTAAGCTTGTTGAGCCAAAGCCAATGCTTAGTTGATTTAGAGGAAAATGGTTAGGCAATATATTGGATATCTTGGCATATATTGGATATATGTTTCGGACTTGGAAGTCCACCTACTGGATCTAGGAATTGGATGAGATCCAATTGATCTTAGAGATCTACCTAGTTAAATATCATACAGCTTGTTGGCCAAAGTCAAGGTTGTGTGTTATTTAACGGGATCCTAGCCCACTAGGAAATAAGGTTTCCCGAGTACTCCACAGAGGGTAAGAGGCTCGTCGAAAAATAGTGGGAGGCAAGTATTAAATTTGCAATTTCGTTTAGATACTTGCCAATACACGCTCATTTCATTTTTCGTCATTATTTATTAATAAATATATTAGCTGGACTAATATTTAATTGTTGTTTTAATTGAACAGTTTGACTGTGTTCAAACTACTTCATTTACAGTTGATTATATAACTGGATTATAGTAATCAATATATTTGAATTTAACCAATCAAATAGTAGTTGATTATATAGTTAGACTATAGTAATCATTATATTTGATTGTACTCGAAATCGTTGATTGTATAGTGTGACTATTGGAATCAAGATAACTGAAATATTAGGGTTTAGGGACACTTACCCTTGAGTTTGGAATTCAAGATTCAAAGATTGGAAGCTTGGAAGCTCAACATACATCAAAGAAGAGCTTGGAGCACAACACAAAGTCTTGGAATTTTGTTATCTCCTACATCCACTTAGCCGATCAAAGTGAGTAATTTCTGCTACTTTACTTTGCGTATTCACATGATTTCTTGCTTAATTTGATCTTGGTTTGACCTAGAAAACCCAACAATGGTATCAGAGCCATAATTAAGCATGAAATTGAATTTAGGGTTCTTAATCTTGATTTGGCTATTTTTGATTTGAGCATGATTTGATCAAATTCTTTGTTTGAGTATGTTTATATAATGTTAACTTAGAGTTATACATGATCAATTTGAAGAAAAATTATTTGGATTAATTTTCCCCAAATGCATTAGCTTGGCCGAATGCAATATGAACCTTATGTCATGGTGATTTTGATTTTGGACCACTGGCTGTGTTTGAAATGATGGATAAATTGATTTTTGATTTAATTGGATTGAAATCAAAATTAATTAAGAAAAATCACTCATTGTCGTGACATGTAAAGCATAGAAATGCATTGATTTTGTTTCAATTATGTTGGACATGAATTGATAATAATAAAGCATGATTAATTGGTGTAATTGGTGTTTTGAAAATATTAATTTAACTAATTAATAATGGCTCTACACTTTAGTTAATTAAATTGTAATATTTGGAATATTGGAATATAATTAATTAGGCTTAATTTGGAATTGGGCTAAAATGTTGTATTTGGGCTTAATGGGCTTGGTTGGGCCAAGTTTGGTTTAGGATAATTGGTTGGATCCAATTGGGCCTAAAACCATTTCCATAAAGTCCAAATATGATTAATGGGCCTTTAAAATTTAATTGGGCCTAATGGGCCAAAAAAATCAATTTTGTGGCAAAGGGTGATTCCTTATTGGGCTTTGGTTGCCAAAGTCCATGCCTTATGAATTAATTAAAAGCTCATTGGACTTTAATTAAATTGACATTGGATGTTAATTGGGCTTTGAGACCCATTAAGCTTAGATTTAGAATCTAAGTCACAAAGGCACATTAAAAAATGTAATTATTAATTTGGAATTAAATATAGAATTAGTATTGAATACAAATTAAATTGCATTTAAAATTGTAGTTCAATATAATTCAAGAATTCGTAATTTGAGTACTTATTCTTAAACGAGTTGGACTCGCGCAAATCAAATCGTTGTTTGAACATTGGATGGTCATTAATTAAAGATTAATTAATTGGATTTGATTTGATTGATTGATAACATGCTTTGTGTGAATACATGGATGTGTTGTATGAATAATGTATATCGGATGGATATTAGATGGGTGAGGGCAATTTTGGAAATTGTTGTAATAAGTTTAGAATTTATTAAATTGGACCTGTGTGTCCAGCCTTTATCTCTCGACTCTTTGTAATTCTCTTCTCACATATTCCCCTCAATGTAAATGAGGTTTCTTTAGAAGTGTTATGTAATTGGGTAGAAGTAAGAATAGTACTAGCCGGTGAGAGGAAAGGGAGTTATTTGTTCTAGGAACAATTTGTTAGATATCCATCCGCATATCATTATAAATTTATTTACCGCGCCATATTATGCTTTTAGAATGCATGCTTAAGGGTGTATGATGAGACCTAATCAAAGATAATTAATTGGTTGCCAATTACGCGAAAAACCCTCAACAAATATTAAGCGTTTTCCTTCCATTGAATGATTCATTCTCAAGATCCAAGATTTGCACTTGTTTGTTGGCCAAAGTCAAGACCTTTGTCCATCGCGGATGTGTTTGAATCATGAAGGCTTTGTTCCATATCGCATGTCTTGTCCAAGTTGTGATTTGTTGGCCAAAGTCAAGATCACTTCTTGTCCGTCGACATCGATTACGAAGCTTTCCAAAGTCAATGGGTCACGCTTAACTATAATCATTAAGCTTGTTAAGCCAAAGCCAAGGCTTAGTTGATTAGAGGAAAAATGTTAGGCAATATATTGGATATATTGGCATATATTGGATATATGTTTCGGACTTGGAAGTCCACCTACTGGATATAGGAATTGGCTGAGATCCAATTGATCTTAAAGATCTACCTAATTAAATATCATACAGCTTGTTGGCCAAAGTCAACGTTGTGTGTTATTTAACGGGATCCTAGCCCATTAGGAAACAATGTTTCCCGAGTACTCCACAGAGGGTTAGAGGCTCGTCGAAAAATATTGGGAGGCAAGTATTAAATTTGCAATTTCGTTTAGATACTTGCCAATACACGCTCATTTCATTTTTTGTCATTATTTATTAATAAATATATTAGTTGGACTAATATTTAATTGTTGTTTTAAATGAACAGTTGGACTGTATTCAAACTACTTCATTTATAGTTGATTATATAATAGGATTATAGTAATCAATATATTTGAATTTAACCAATCAAATAGTAGTTGATTATATAGTTAGACTATAGTAATCATTATATTTGATTGTACTCGAAATTGTTGATTGGATAGTTAGACTATTGGAATCAAGATAACTGAAACATTAGCGTTTAGAACATAATCCTGGGTGAAAATGTCTTTAAGCGGCTTTAATTTTCAAATTGGGAATAGAACCTCAGGATTGTCCTAGGAACTGAGAAGTTATTCTATTTGATAGAGAAACACCTCGGGGCCTGAGCCCGGAATTGAGCAAATAGTGTAGCATGAGTTTTGGAAGACTCATGGTGATGATAACTTTAGTGCTCAATCTGTTATGCTTACCGCAATGACTCTTTAATTTTGTCGTCAGAATTAAGGATTAGATCTTTATACCATGATGTTGAAATTAAAGATCTTCGTAGATCTAATATTAAATTTTAGAAGTACGAATTGCAAAAGATGCTCTTTCGCTCACATATGTCAGAGGGTACATCTGTCGAGCACTAGGTGTCCCAGATGATTGCTGACATCGATCAGCTAGGTTAGCTGGGCATTACCTACGTGGCCGAGACTACCGAATATTTGATCTTATAGTCTCTACCCGAAAGCTGGGGCAGGTTCGTTATGAACCAAGAGAAAAAATCTTGGAGAGTTGATGGCTATGCTCTAGGAAGCGGAGCCAGAGCTTCTAAAATAGGCAAAGGCAAAATCGTCACAGTCTTCTAGGAAGACAAAGGATATATCCCAAGATGTCTACCTAAAATGTGGCAAACGGGGTCACTAAAGCGTGACTGCCATATGGACAAGGCAGACATGAAGGAAGTGAAGGCGGGGCAAGGCTCCGGCTTCAATTATGTTTGTCATAAACATGTTCACTATTAGTTTCAAAATTGGATTTTTGATACTAGATAAATATGTACTCATGTGCAGAATCTGCTGATTAGCAGGAGACTGACTTCAGTTGAGATCTACCTACGAGTCAGAAACGGGACGAGAGTTGCTATTTTAACCATAGAAATCTAAGTTTAGGAACTACCCTTTGGGCATGTACTTAAATTAGGAAACTGTTATAATATACCTAGTTTGACTAGAAATATTATCTCTATATCTAAGTTTAACTCGTTGCGGGTATACCTTTATATTCTAGAACACTAAGTGTTTTATTTTATAAAGATAATATTGAGATAAGCACATTAGATGTGAATAACAGTATTTATATTTAGAATATAAATGAATCTCATATTTATGACATGACAAACAAATAGCTCAAACTGAATAAATCAGTTGAGACTTATAAGTGGCATTGTTGTCTGTGACACATTAACAAGACTCGTATATCCACACTTTCTAAGAGTGGATATTAGGACGGATTTGATTCTAATTCAAATAATGTCTACGAATCTAGTTTATTAGGTAAAGTGCCTAAAACACCTTTTACTTGGTAAAAGTACAAGTGCCACCGATCTGTTAGCCCTCGTTCATAGTGACGAAAGTGGGCCCATATCTAGCTAGGCTAGAGGTGGATATGAATACTTCGTAACCTTTACGGATGTGGCATCGCGTTATGGTTATGTGTTTCTTTTGAAACATAAATCGAAAACTTTTGATAAATTCAAAGAGTTTCGACACGAATTAGATAGACAGACCGGCTACAATATTAAACCTTCACGGTTAGACCGTGGTGGAAAATACTTAAGCAATAAGTTTCTCGATTACCTGAAAGTGTATAGTATTCTTTCACCGTGGACTCCTCCCGGAACACCTCAATTGAGCGGTGTGTCTAAACGGAGAAACCGAATTTTGTTGGACATGATAAGGTTAATGATGAGTCGCTCTGAGCTACCAATTTCCTTCTGAGGATACATGTTAAATAGTGCAATACTTATTTTGAATAAGGTTCCATGAAAAATCTATTAGACAAACTTCATATTAGATATGAACAGGAAAGAAACTAGGTTTCTCATTCCTGAAGATTTGGGTATGTTGGGCATACGTTTGGATGATACCAAACTATAACCCAAATCGGATAAGTGTCTAATTTGTAGGTTATCCTAGGGAAATCAAAGTATAGTACTTATACAAATCACAAGAGAACAATGTAATTGTTGCTCTCCATGCGATTTTCCTAAGAGGAATACCTATTTGCAGTGGTAAGTGGGAGGAAAGTAAAACTCGATGAAAATCGGAGTAATACTGTTCCAGGCACCGATTCTTTAACTGAACACAAACAGTTCACCAGGGATGAAACTGTACCACAATCTTCAAATACATAAAAACCGCGCAAGTTGGAGAGAGTCAGAAAACAACCTAGGAGGTATGGGTTTCTGAACTCACCTCATGAAGATGTCAATATTATTGAGGAAGACGAACCAGCTACATATGAGGAAGTGATACAAGGTATCGACTCCTTTTATGGCAAAGTGCATGATGTCCGAAATGGATTAATTACAGAGATATTTTATCTGGGATAAAATATTAATTAAAGAGAGAGAACGATTAATTTGGAATTAATCGATAAAATAATATATTCGATATATTATACAAAATTGGATTTCGACGCGGAATTAAAATTAGATTTTAATTCGGGCGAACGCGTTAATTTAGAATTAATTCGTTAGCGATGTGAATAGTAATTTGGTAGGCAAAGTTATTTAATTAAATTAGATTTAATTTCGTCGCAACGGAAAATTCGTTAATTTGGAATTAGCGAACCCGAGCCCGGGAGTGTTTGCGGGCGCACTCGCATTGCGAATTTAAGTGCGGCCCACAAGTCACATCAAGCGTCAAATCAATAGTCAATTGATTGATGTGATGTCTAGTCACTTTGAGTGATTTGACAACATGTCATGAGTGATTGATGGTGGTAGTTGGTTGGCATTATTGCCTTGACTTTTTGAAATTCAAATATTTGGTATATGTTTAATTGATTTTGGAAATCAATTAACTAATACATAAAACCAACTTCTTCTCCCTCACTCTCTCCTCTCTCACGCCCAATGGGCTGTTTTTCTTCTCCATTTTTCTGGTTTCACCGTGAGTTGAAGGAGAAGCAAAGAAAATTTTGTGGCAAAAATTCCGGAGTGCTAGCACACAAATGAGTCATCCTAAGGTGATAGGGAACTAATTTCATGAGCATGGAATCACAAAGCGTGGAACTTGGAGATCATTCCATGACCGAAAAATTGAAGCACCATTTGGAGCAGAAAAACGTGAGCTTCCATGGATGAAAGCTTGAAGATTTTCATTGTTCCTCGCATCGCCTCAACCGATCGTTATAAGTATGATTCCGCCATACTTTTACGAGTATTCACATGTATTTTCATTGCTCTAAATTGATCTTTGGGACCTAATAGAACACAACAATGGTATCTTGAGACATTTTGAGCATGAAACTTTTTAGGGTTAAAATTGGGTAAATTCAATTTGAGCATGATTTGATGAAATTGTTTGATTGAGTATGCTTGAATGGTGTTTAATTGAAGTTGGATTTGATCAATTTCATGAAAAGTTGATTGGTGCAATTTTTGTCCAAATTTTAGGCTTGGCCGAAAATGGAAGAACCCTAATGTCATGGTGATTTTTGTTGTTTGATTCATTGGATGAGTTTAAATGACTTGGGAAATGTTGATTATGGATTTAATTGGATTGAAACCGAATCGGACATGAAAAACCCCAATTACCGTGAGTATTAGAATGGAAAATGATTGATTTTTTATTCAAATGTGTTGGGCATATGTTGATGATAATGAGCATAATTAATTGTGTAAATTAGTATTTTGGAAATGTTAATTTAGTTAATTAATTATGGCTATACACTTTGAATTAATTAATTGTGAAATTTGGAATTTTGTAAGTTAATTATTGGGCCAAATTTGGAATTGGGCTTTTAAAGTTGTAATTGGGCTTAATGGGCTTGGTTGTACCAAGTTAGGTTTAGGCTAAATTGGTTGGATCCAATTGGGCCCAAAACCATATCCATTAAGTCATTTGATCAATTTCATGAAAAGTTGATTGGATCAATTTTTGCCCAAATTTTAGGCTTGGCCGAAAATGGAACCCTAATGTCATGGTGATTTTTGTTGTTTGATTCATTGGATGAGTTTAAATGACTTGGGAAATGTTGAATATGGATTTAATTGGATTGAAACCGAATCAGACATGAAAAACCCCAAATTACCGTGAGTATTAGCATGGAAAATGATTGATTTTTGATTCAAATGTGTTGGACATATGTTGATAATAATGAGCATAATTAATTGTGTAAATTAGTATTTTGGAAATATTAATTTAGTTAATTAATTATGGCTATACACTTTGAATTAATTAATTGTGAAATTTGGAATTTTGTAAGTTAATTAATTGGGCCAAATTTGGAATTGGGCTTTTAAAGTTGTAATTGGGCTTAATGGGCTTGGTTGTACCAAGTTAGGTTTATGCTAAATTGGTTGGATCCAATTGGGCCCAAAACCATATCCATAAAGTCCAATTATGACTTAATGGACCTTTAATTTTAATTGGGCCTAATGGGCCTAAATTGGTTTCTTGGCAAATAAGGGTGATTCTTTAAATGGGCTTTGGTATTTGGGTTTGACCCATATTGACCAAAAGTCCATGCCTTAAGAAATTAATTAAAAGCCCATTGGACTTTAAATTAAATTGACATTGGATGTTAATCAGGCTTTGAGACCCGTAAGGATTAGATTTAGAATCTAAGTCGCTAAAGGTTCGTTAATAAAGTGTGAATATTTAATTTGGAATTAAATAATGAATTAGTATTAAATACAAATTAAATTGGATTTAATGTTGTAGTTTAGTTTAATTCAAGAATTCATACTTTGAGTACTTATTCGCAATACGAGTTGGACTCGAGCAAAATCAAATCGTTGTTTGAACATTGGATGGTCATTAATATTCAGATTAATTAATTGGATTAGATTGATTGATAACATGCTTGTGTGAATACATGGATGCGATGTATGAATAATGTATATCATATGGATATTAGATGGGTGAGGGCAATTTTGGAAATTGTTGTAATAAATTTAGAATTTATTAAATTGGACCTGCGTGTCCAGCCTATTACCTCCTTACTCTTTTTATTTCTCTTCTCACCTATTCCCCTCAATGTAAATGAGGTTTCTTTAGAAGTGTTATGTAATCGGGTAGCAGTAATACTTGTGCTAGCGGGACAGAGGAAAGAGAGAGATTTGTTCTAGGAACAATGTTTAAATATCCATCCGCATATTATTATTATTATATTTATATATATGCGCCTTATTATGTGTTTAGAATGCATGCTTAAGGGTGTATGATGATGAGACCTTAACAAAGATAATTAATTGGTTGCCAATAACACGCGAAAAAAACCCTCAACATCATATTAAGCGTTTTTCCTTCCATTGAGTGATTCTTACTCAAGATCCAAGACTGGAATTGGTTTGTTGGCCAAAGTCAAGACTTTTTTCCGTCGCAGATGTGTTTGAATCATGAAGGCTTTGTTCCATATCGGTGTCTTGTCCAAGTTGTGATTTGTTGGCCAAATTCAAGATCACTTCTTGTCAATCGACATTGATTACGAAGCTTTCCAAGGTCAATGGGTTCCGCTTAACTGGGATCACTAAGTTTGTTGTGCCAAAGCAAAGGCTTAGTTGATTCAGAGGAAAAAGGTTAGGCAATATATTGGATATATTGGCATATATAAGATATATGTTTTAGACTTGGATGTCCACCTACTTGATCTATGAATTGGATGGGGTCCAATTGATCTTAGAGATCTACCTAGTTAATTATCATACAATTTGTTGGCCAAAGTCAAGATTGTGTGTTATTTGACGGGATCCTAGCCCACTAGGAAACAAGGTTTCCCGAGTACTCAACAAAGGGTTAGAGGCTCGCCGAAAAATAGTGGGAGGCAAGTATTAAATTTGCAATATTCGTTTAGTTACTTGTCATACGCGCTCATTTCAAATATTTCGTCAAATAAATTAATATATTAGTTGGACTAATATTTAATGTTGTTTTAATTGAACAATTCGACTGTATTCAAACTATTTCATTTATAGTTGATTATATAATTGGATTATAGTAATCAATATATTTGAATTAACTAATTTCAATTAATAGTTGATTTTATAATTGGATTATAGTAATCAATATAATTGAATTTAAACAATTGAATTATAGTTGATTATATAGTTAGACTATAGTAATCATTATAATCAATAGTACCTAAAATCATTGATTAAATAGTTGGACTATTAGAATCAAGATAATTGAAAGATTAGTGTTTAAAACATAATCCTGGGTGAAAATGTATTTAAACGACTTTAATTTTCAAATTGGGAATAAAATCTCAGGATAGTCCTGGGTAACCGAGAAGTTACTTTATTTGATAGAGTGACGTCTCGAGCCTAAGCCCGGAGTTAAGCAAATAAGTAGAACATGATATTTGGAATATTCATGTAATGATAACCTTAGTGCTTAATCCATTATGCTTGCCAAATAGACTCCTTAATTTCTTAATCAGAACTAAGGATTAGATCCTTATTGTATGATAATGAAATTGAAGGATCTTCATAGATCTATCTATAGATCTTAGAAGTACTAAATTGCAATAGTAAACTCTTGGAGAGTTAATGGCTATACTCAAGGAGAAAAGCCAGAGTTTGCAATAGGGCAAGAAGCGCAAGGCACATCTTACTTCGACATTCCAGAAGGCCATTGCTTGGCCAAAAGCTTCTGGGGGTGTGAAAAAGGGCAAAGGCAAAGTCATTATAATCTTCTGGGAAGACATATGACATATCCCAAGATGTCTGCCTAAATTGTGGCAAACGTGGTCACTGAAACGTGACTGCCGTATGGACAAGGTAGGCATGAAGGAAGTGAAGAGGGGCAAGGCTCCGGCTTCAAATATGTTTGTCATAAACATGTTCGCTACTAGTATTAAAATTGGATTTTAGATACTCGATGTGGTACATAAATATGTACTGATGTGCAGAATCTGCTGAGAGCAGGATACTGACTTCAAGTTGAGATTTATCTGCAAATTGGAAACGGGACGAAATTCATTATTTTGACCGTAGAGACCTAAGTTTGGGAACTACCCTTCGGGTGTGTACTTAAATTAGGAAACTATTACAGTATAACTAGTTTGACTAGAAACATTATCTATATATCATAGTATAATCCGTTACGGATATACCTTTATATTCTAGAACACTAAAGTGTTTTATTATATAAAGATGATATTGAGATAAACACATTAGATGTGAATAACAGTATTTATATTTTGAATATAAATAAATCTCAAACATATAACATGACAAATAAATAGCTCAAACTAAATTAATCAGTTGAGACTTATATGTGGCATTGTTTTCTGGGACACAATTAACAAGACTCGTATATCCACACTTTCGAAGAGTGGGTACTATGACACATTTGATTCTATTCAAATAATGTCTACGAATCTAGTTTATTAGGCAAAGTGCCTGAAATACTTTTACTTGGTAAAAAAATACAAGTGCCATCGATCTGTTAGCCCTCGTTCATAGTGACGTAAGTGGGCCCATATTTAGCTAGGATAGAGGTGGATATGAATGTTTCGTGACCTTTACGAATGTGGCATCATGTTATGGTTATGTGTTTCTCTTGAAACACGAATCGGAAACTTTTGATGAATTCAAAGAGTTTCGACACGAAGTTGACAAACAGATCGGCTAAGTATTAAATCGTCACGGTTAGACCATGATGAAAATACTTAAGCAGTAAGTTTCTCATATACTTGAAAGAGTATAGTATTCTTTCAATGATGACTCCTCCCGGAACACGTCAATTTGACGGTGTGTCCGAACTGAGAAACCAAATTTTGTTAGACATGATAAGGTTTATCATGAGTCGCTTGAGCTACCATTTCCTTCAACGGATACTCATAAATAGTGCAAAACTTATTTTGAATAAGGTTCCATAAAAATATGTTAGACAGATTTCATATTAGATATGTACAGGAAAGAAACTGGGTTTTCTCATTACTGTAGATTTGGGTATGTTGGGCATATGTTTGAACATACCAAACTAAAACCCAAATCGGATAAGTGCCTAATAATGGTTATCCTAGGGAAACCAAAGTATAGTACTTATACATCTCACATGAGAACAATGTAATTGTTGCTCGCCATGCGGTTTTCCTAAGAGGAGTACCTATATGCAATGGTAAGTGAGAGGAAAATAAAATTCGATGAAAATCAGAGTAATACTATTCCAGGCACCGATTCCTCAATGGAACACAAATAGTTCATCAAGGATGAAACTATACCAATAATCTTCGAATACACAAGAACCGCGTAAGTCGGAGAGTCAGAAAATAACCTGGGGTATGGGTTTCTGATCTCACCTCATAAAGATGTCAATCTTATTGAGGAATACGAACTGACTACGTATGATGAAGTGATACAAGGTATTGACTCCCTATTATGGTAAAGTGTCATGATGTCCGAAATGGATCCCATGAATACCAACTATGTTTAGACACTAGTTGTTGTACCACAAGGCATTGTGCCTATTGGTACTATATAAGTCTTCAAGGAAGACATACATGGAAGGCAACATACCAACGTACTAAGCTAGGCTTGTAGCAAAAAGGTATCGTTATCAACATTGTGTCGATTACGACAAAACCTTTTACTCGTTGCCATGGTTAAATCTATTTGGATAATGCTTGCTGATGCTGCATGTTTCATTCATGAAATATGGCAGCTGAATGCCAAAACCGCTTTCCAAAACAGAAACTTTTTGGAGGATGTATACAACATGCTAATGGTTTTTTCGTACCAAAATGAGCAAACAAGGTTTGCAATGTAATTTGATCCATGGATGGATTGAAGCAAGCATTGCGTTCTTGGAACTATATCGTTTTGATGTAATCATAATGGTGTATGATTTAATTCAAAAACGAATATGATTCTTGTGTATATAAGGAGGTTAGTGGGAGAGCACTGACAATGAATGTCTTAATTAAAAATGATGACATGTCATTTCTTGGAAATGATATTCCCATAATACAATCGGTGAATTTGGCTTTCATGAAAATTCTCCGTAGAATTCTTGGGAGAAACAACCTTTATTCTAGGAATAAAGATCTACTGGGATAGATCTAAAATTTGTTAATACTCTCCGAGAACTCGTACATTGAAAAATGTACGTGACCTGGTGTCTCATACGCTTTGAGCATATGGAGTCACAATCGGGCCAATCCAAGTGATAGGCATTGGATTGATGTTAAGAACATACTTAGTATCTTAGAGAACTAATGATGTTGTCTTATACTATAGAGAAAGAGAACTTGAAGTTTCCTAATCGATAATAACGACTATAAGTCGTAACAACGGTACTATACAGTTTGAATAACGGAACAGTGAGCTGGAAATCTTCCAAGCAAGATACTGTTAACGAATAAACAACAAAAACGGAATATTACTGCAGCTGAGGCAGCAATAGAAGCCATTTGGGTCGATAATAATCCTAATTAGATTAGGAGTAGTTCTGTTAGCAGCTGAGCTAGGCTACAGCACAGGCTAAAGAATTAATGGTCTCATAAACGATCCAGATCTATACTTCAATTATTCATCTGATTCGTTCGGATCATACATCATGGCGATGTGATGATCTAATAAATTGCATCACATGATAATCAAGCAAATCCACTGACGAAAGCATTTTCTCAGCAGAAGTTTGAGCAAACCGTACATAATTCGGGTGTAGGACACTTGAGTGATTAGCTATAGGCCAAGTGGGAGATTGTTGGATAGTTATGGCCCATAGCATCACTATTTGTACAAATCATGGTGTTGTTGTACAAATTAACTATGTGACAAAGGAAATTGCTCTTTCATCATTTGTAATTAGATTACCAAGATGTATAAATGATGAAAGGTCCATATGATTAGTTCCGGATTGAGATGATATGAGACAGTATCAATCCACGAAGGTTTAATCATTAAATATCCCTAGTCGTAGTATTATCGAGATTGGACATCGATAATGCGGAGTCGACTAGTATTACACTTGTGCGTGTTGTGAGGGCGTAACGATATAGTTCTAATACATTTGGGTATAGGATACTCATGCAAGTGTAATAGGAGGTTGTGTTTACCGATGGTACGGGAAACAGCTTCGCTCTGGATAGACCCCTCGGAATTCCATTGGTAGTATGACTATGTGTCTATGGAAGTCCGAATCAGGGTAGGTGTATTTGGTCTTAACCTGAGACTTGCATCGCTAATACTTGCGACAATCAATATACTTTGGTTTTGGTCGTCCAGGGCTTTAACAGGTTCTGTGTACGCCTCTTCTAGGTATATTGAGAATCATAGTGTATTGGGTGTGATGTCGAGATGGAAGTATCACTCCAGTCATAATGGAGATGATGATCACGTAGGATACGGAACTGGTGCTCTTATGTACTACAGTCATCGGGATAATATGACTAGGTCATTATTATCCGATTATAGAGACTAGTTACCAGAGATCCGATATGTGCTTCATACGGGGCAGACATAATTCCAGCCTCAGGCCTTGCACGTGACATCACATGCTGGATCGAAATACGAAATACTATATATACTATGCCTGATATAGATCACATATTCCTGTAAGGATATTTCTGGAGAATTGGTAGGCATTATGCTTTGCTAGAAGCCAACCATGTCTTGTAAATTGGTAAAAACGTAGTACTAGGTACTTACGTGTTCGGATAGTCCGACGATCGGATTTACTGCCAACATATCTGGGGATCTCATGGGTCGCTTCCCGAAGATTCACCGATGACGTATGACTCGGACTTTATTAATCTGGGATTAATTAGATGAGAGAGAAAATTAATTTGGGATTATTACGGAGATATTTTATCTGGGATAAAATATTAATTAAAGAGAGAACGATTAATTTGGAATTAATCGATAAAATAATATTTCGATATATTATACGAAATTGGATTTCGACGCGGAATTAAAATTAGATTTTAATTCGGCGAACGACTTAATTTAGAATTAATTTGTTAGCGACGTGAATAGTAATTTGTTTGCGGGCGCACTCGCATTGCGAATTTAAGTGCGGCCCACAAGTCACATCAAGCGTCAAATCACTAGTCAATTGATTGATGTGATGTCTAGTCACTTTGAGTGATTTGACAACATGTCATGAGTGATTGATGGGGGTAGTTGGTTGGCATTATTGCCTTGACTTTTTGAAATTCAAATATTTGGTATATGTTTAATTGATTTTGGAAATCAATTAACTAATACACAAAACCAACTTCTTCTCTCCCACTCTCTCCTCTCTCACGCCCAAGGGGCTGTTTTTCTTCTCCATTTTTCTGGTTTCACCGTGAGTTGAAGGAGAAGCAAAGAAAATTTTGTGGCAAAATTTTCGGAGTGCTAGCACACAAAGGAGTCATCCTAAGGTGATAGGGAACTAATTTCATGAGCATGGAATCACAAAGCTTGGAGCTTGGAGATTGGAGATCCTTCCATGGCCGAAATATTGGAGCACCATTTGGAGCAGAAAACCGTGAGCTTCCATGGATGAAAGCTTGAATTTTCGTTGTTCCTCGCATCGCCTCAACCGATCGTTGTAAGTATGATTTCGCCATACTTTTACGAGTATTCACATGTATTTTCATGCTTGAAATTGATCATTGGGACCTAATAGAAACCCAACAAATGTTATATGATTTAATTCAAAATAAAGATAATTCTTGTGTATAGAAGAAGGTTAGTGCGAGCGCACTGACAATGATTGTCCTATATAATGATGACATATCATTTCTTGGAAATGACATTCCCATATTACAATCGGTGAAAGCTTGGCTTTCATGAAAATTCTCCATAGAATACTTGTGAGAGGCAACCTTTATTCTAGGAAAAAGGATCTACTGGGATAGATCTAAAAGTTATTGGCACTCTCCAAGAACTCGTACATTGAAAAGATGTATGTGACCTGATGTCTCATATGCTTTGAGCATATGGAGTCACAATCAGGCCAATCCAAGTGATAGTCACTAGATTGATGTTAAGAACATCCTTAAGTATCTTAGATGATCTAAGGATGCTTTCTTAAGCTATGGAGGATGAGAACTTGAAGTGACTAGGTTCACCATTGCAAGTTTCCAAACCGACAAAAACGACTATAAGTCGTAATAAGGGTACTATATAGTTTGAATAACGGAACAATGAGCTGGAAATCTTTCAAGCAAGATACTGTTGCCGAATAAAAAACAAAAGCGGAATATTGCTGCAGCTGAGGCAGTAAAAGAAGCATTTTGGATCTATATAATCCTAATTAGATTAGGTGTAGTTCTGTTAGCAGTTGAGCTAGGCTACATCACAGACTAAAGAATCACGGTCTCATCAATGATCCAAGTATGTACTTCGACTATTTCATCTGATTCGTCAGATCATACATCGTGGCGATGTGATGATCAAATAAAACGCATCAGATGATAACATTTCAAATCCGCTGACGAAAGCTGTTTCTCAGTAGAAGTTTGAGCAACCCATATATAGTTTAAGTGTAGGACACTTGAGTGATTGGCTATAGGCCAAGTGGGAGATTGTTGGACAATTATGACCCATAACATCACTATTTATACAGAACATGGTGTTGCTGTACAAATTAACTATGTGACAAAGGAAATTGCTCTTTTATCATTTGTAATTGGATTACCGGGATATATAAATGATAAAAGTCCATATGATTAGTTTCGGATTAATAAGATATGAGACAGTATTAATCCATTAAGGTTTAATCATTAAATATCCATAGTCGTAGTATTATCGAGACTGGACATCGATAATGTGGAATATACTAGTATTGCACGTGTGCGCGTTGTAGGCGCATAACGGCATAGTTCTCATTTATTTAAGTATTGGATACTTATGCAAGTGTGATAGGAGGTTGTGTTTACCGATGGTATGGAAACAACTTCGCTCTGGATAGACCCCTCGGAATCTCATTGGTAGTATGACTATGTGTCTATGGGAGTCCGAATCAGGGTAGGTGTATTTGGTCTTAACCTGAGACTTGCATCGCTAATACTTGCGACAATCAATATACTTTGGTTTTGGTCGTCCGAGGCTTTAACAGGTTCCGTGTACTCCTCTTCTGGGTATATTGAGAATCGTAGTGTATTGGGTGTGATGTCAAGATGGAAGTATCACTTCAATCATATGAAGATGATGATCACGTAGGATACAGAACTAATACTCTTAAGTACTGCAGTCATCGGGATAATATGACTAGGTCATGTTTATCCGATTATGGAGACTAGTTACCAGAGATTCGATATATGCTTCGTACGGGGCAACACACAATTCCAGCCTCAGGCCTAGCATGTGACATTTGATACTAGATCGCAATACGCAATACTACGTATACTACGCCTGACATAGATTACATATTCCGTAAAAGAATATTTCTGGAGAATTGGGTAGGCATTGCACTTTGCTAGAAGCCAACCATGTCTTGTAAATCGGTAAGAACATGGTACTAAGTACGCACGTATTCGGATATTCCGATGACTAGATTTACTGCAAACATATCCAGAGATCTCATTGGTTGCTTCCCGAAGATTCACCGATGAAGTATGGCTCGAACATAATTAATCTAGGATTAATTAGAAAAGAGAGAAAATTAATCTAGGATTAATTACAGAGAATTTTATCTGGGATAAAATTCAATTAATAGAGAGAGAACGATTAATTCAGAATTAATCGTTTAAAATATTATATTCGATATATTAAATGAAATTAGATTTCATAACGGAATTAAAATTGGATTTTAATTCGGGCGAACGAATTAATTTAGAATTAATTCACGAGCGACTTTAATAGTAATTTTGCTAGGCATTATTATTTAATTAAATTTGATTTAATTTAATTACGTCGCAATGGAAAATTCATTAATTCGGAATTAGCGAACCCAAGCCCGAGATGTGTTCGCAGGGCCCACTCGAATTTTGAATCATGTGGGGCCCACACAAGTCACATCACCTAGTCCATCTCATCTACTTTTGGTTGATGGATGTGGTTGGGTTGTTGAGAACTTGTGAAACACACAAGCTTGTTTTATTGATGAGTGAAAGACCTTTTACTAACTTTTGGTAATTGGTATTTTACTTACTTGATTTTGGAAATTGAAAAACATTCATTCACTCTCTTTCTTCTCTATGGCCGAAACTTGGCCTTCTTTTTTTCTCTCCCAATGCCGTGAGCCTAGGGCTCATTTGGTTCTTGATTTTGCTTCAAAATCAAAGGTGCTAGCACATCCAAGGAGTCATTATAAGGTGTTAGGGACATTAACCCTTGAGTTTGGAATTCAAGATTCAAAAATTTGAAGCTTGGAAGCTCAACATACATCAAATGAGAGCTTGGAGCACAACACAAAGGCTTGAAATTTTGTTATCTCCTACATCCACTTAGCCGATCAAAGTGAGTAATTTCCGTTACTTTACTTTGCGTATTCACATGATTTCTTACTTAATTTGATGTTGGTTTGACCTAGAGAACCCAACAATGGTATCATAGCCATAATTGAGCATGAAATTGAATTTAGGGTTCTTAATCTTGATTCGGGTATTTTTGATTTGAGCATGATTTGATCAAATTCTTTGTTTGAGTATGCTTATATAATGTTAACTTAGAGTTATACATGATCAATTTGAAGAAAAATTATTTGGATTAATTTTCCCCAAATGCATTAGCTTGGCCGAATGCAATATGAACCTTATGTCATGGTGATATTGATTTTGGACCATTGGATGTGTTTGAAATTATGGATAAATTGATTTTTGTTTTAATTGGATTGAAATCAAAATTAATTAAGAAAAATCCCCCATTGCCGTGACATGTAAAGCATGGAAATGAATTGATTTTGTTTCAATTATGTTGGACATGAATTGATAATAATAAAGCATGATTAATTGGTGTGATTGGTGTTTTGAAAATATTAATTTAACTAATTAATACTGGCTCTACACTTTAAATAATTAAATTGTAATATTTGGAATATTGGAATTTAATTAATTAGGCTTAATTTGGAATTGGGCTAAAATGTTGTATTTGGGCTTAATGGGCTTGGTTGGGCCAAGTTTGGTTTAGGATAATTTGTTAGATCCAATTGAGCCTAAAACCATTTCCATAAAGTCCAAATATGATTAATGGGCCTTTAAAATTTAATTGGCCCTAAAATTAATTTTGTGGCAAATGGTGATTCCTTATTGGGCTTTAGTTGCCAAAGTCCATGCCTTATGAATTAATTAAAAGCTCATTGGACTTTAATTAAATTGACATTTGATGTTAATTGGGCTTTGAGACCCATTAAGATTAGATTTAGAATCTAAGTCACAAAGGCACGTTAAAAAGTGTAATTATTTAATTTGGAATTAAATATAGAATTAGTATTGAATACAAATTAAATTGGATTAAAAATTGTAGTTCGATATAATTCAAGAATTCGTACTTTGAGTACTTATTCTTAAACGAGTTGGACTCGCTCAAATCAATTCGTTGTTTGAACATTGGATGGTCATTAATTAAAGATTAATTAATTGGATTAGATTGATTGATAACATGTTTTGTGTGAATACATGGATGTGTTGTATGAATAATGTATATCTGATGGATATTAGATGGGTGAGGGCAATTTTGGAAATTATTGTAATAAGATTAGAATTTATTAAATTGGACCTTCTTGTCCAGCCTTTATCTCTCGACTCTTTGTAATTCTCTTCTCACATATTCCCCTCAATGTAAATGAGGTTTCTTTAGAAGTGTTATGTAATTAGTGTTGGACAATTATGACCAATAGCGTCACTATTTGTAAAGATCACGGTGTTGTTGTACAAATTAACTATGTGACAAAGGAGATTGCACTCTTATCATTTGTGATTAGATCACCTAGATATATAAATGATAGGAGGTCCCTGTGATTTGTTCCTTGATCGAGAATGATATGAGATAGTATCAATCCACGAAGGATAAATCATTAAATATCCCTAGTCAGAGCATTAACGAGATTGGACATCGATGAATGCGTAAAAGACTAGTATTACACTTGTGCGCGTTGTGAGGGCACAACGCGCATAGTTCTCATATATTTAGGTATAGGATACTCATGCAAGTGTAATAGGAGGTTGTGTTTCACCGATGGTATGGGAAACAGCTTCGCTCTGGATAGACCCCCTCGGAATTCCATTGGTAGTATGACTATGTGTCTATGGAAGTCCAAAATCTGGGTAGGTGTATTTGGTCTTAACCTGAGACTTGCACCGCTAATACTTGCGACAATCAATATACTTTGGTTGCGATCGTCCAGGGCTTTAACAGGTTCTGTGTACGCCAATGTTGGGTATATTGAGAATCGTAGTGTGTTGGGTGTGATGTCAAGACGGAAGTGTCACTCCAGTCATATGGAGTTGATGATCACGCATGGATACATAACTGGTTCTCTATATAAGGTTGCAACCATCGGGATAATATGACTTGGTCATGATTATCCGATTTTAAAGAGAGTAGTTGCTAGTTATCCGATATATGCTTCGTACGGGGCAGACACTGTACCAGCCCCAGGCCTTGCATGTGATCATCTGATACTGGACAGAAATACACAATACTACGTATACTACGCCTGATATAGATCCTTTATTCCTGTAAGGATATTTTCGGAGAATTGGGGAGGCATGACGCTTTGCTAGAGGCCAACCTTGTCTTGTAATTCGGTATAAACGTAGTACGAGGTACTTACGTGTTCAGATAGTCCGACGACCAAATTTACTGCCATATATTCGTTGATCTCATGGGTCGCTTCCCAAAGATTCACCGATGACGTATGACTCGCACTTTAATTAATCTGGGATTAATAAGATGAGAGAGAAAATTAATCTGGGAGAGAACAATTATTTGGAATTAGTCGATTAATTAATATATTCGATATATTAAATGAATTGGATTTCGACGCGGAATTAAATTAGATTTTAATTCGGGCGAACGAATTACTTTAGAATTATTCGTTAGCGACGTGAATAGTGACTTCACTAGGCGTAATCATTTAATTACGACGCAACGGAAAATTCGTTAATTTGGAATTAGCGAACCCGAGCCCGAGATTATTTGCGAGCGCATTCGCATTCGCATTTCGAATTCGAGTGCGGCATGCAAGTCAAATTAAGCGTCAAATTATAGTCGCATCAAGCTTCAAATCACTTGTCACTTTGAGTGATGTGACTTGACAACTTGATTGATTGATGGAAAGTGATGTGAGTGGTTGGAAAGCTTTTGATAGCTTGATTGACATATATCATTATTTTCATATTTGGTATATGTTTTGATTTTGGAAATTAATTGCCAACCAACACACAAATCTCTCTTCTCTCTTCTCCATCTCTCTCACGCCATTTTCTTCTTCTTGTAAGGCAGTGAACTGCCGAGAGTTTGAAGGAATGAGGGAAGCAAGTGTTTGATTTTTGTGGCAAAAATCATAAGAGCTAGCACTCCGAGAGACATGCGAAGGTGATAGGGAAGTCCACCCATGAGCCAGGAATCATTTCGCAAAGCTTGGAGCTTGATTTTTAGTGATCAAAACCGAAACCAGTGAGCTGTGAGAGTGCTCACTACCGAGCAGTCCAATGGGCAGAAGTTTGAGTTTTTTTCGTTGTCGCGTCGCTCAACCGATCGATGTGAGTATTCCGCAATTCCCTCGTATGTATTCACATGTGTTTCATGCTTGATTTATGATCCTTGGGACCCTTAGAATCTCCAACAATGGTATCAAGAGCATGGTTAAAAGCATGAAAATGTTTAGGGTAAAATTTGGGCAAATTGATTTTGAGCATGTTTAAATGAAATTGGATGATTTTGTATGCTTAATGATGTTGAATTGAAGATTGATTGGATCAATTTCAAGAAAATTTGATTGGATCATTTTTCCCCAAATTGTATGTGTTGGCCGAATGGGCTTGCCCTAAATATGTCTTGGGATTTTTGATTTTTGACAATTGGATGTGTTGGAAATCATTCGGGAATATGATTTAATGTCGATTGTGGAATTTAATTGGATTGAAACCGAATCGGACAAAATTCCCCAAATTGCCGAGAGCATAAGAGCATGAATTGGGTTTGATTTTTGTTAAAATGTGTTGGACATGTTTTAATGTTAATGGCATGATTAATTAGTACTAATTGATATTTTAGAAATGTTAATTGGGTAATTAATTATGTAATGCACTTTAGGTAATTAAATTGGGAATTTGGAATTTGGCAATTGGGCTTGAAATGTTGTTTTTGGGCTTATTGGGCTTTGTTGTACAAAGTTGGGTTTAGGCAAAATTGGTTGGATCCAATTGGGCCCAAAACCGCATCCATAAAGCCCAAATGCGACAACTGGACCTTTAAAGTTTAATTGGGCCTAATGGGCCAAGATTGATTTCTAGGCTTATGGGGTAACTCTCGGATTGGACTTTGGTTATTGGGTTCGACCCGAGTTGACCAAAAGTCCACGCCTTAAGAAATTAATTAAAAGCCCATTGGACTTTAATTAAATTGACGTTGGACGTTAAACAGGCTTTGAGACCCGTAACGATTAAATTTGGAATTTAAGTCGTAAAAGGTTTATTAATAAAGTGTAGTATTTAATTTGGAATTAAATAAGCGGATTAGAATTAAATACAAATTGAATTGGATTTAATTGTGTAGTTTAATATAATTCGAGAATTTGTACTTTAAGTACTTATTCGCAAAAACGAGTTTGACTCGAGCAAAATCAAATCGTTGTTTGAACATTGGATGGTCACTAATTATCAGATTAATTAATTTGATTAGATTGATTGATAACATGTTTGTGTGAATACATGGTTGCGATGCATGAATAATGTATATCGGATGGATATTAGATGGCTGGGACAATTTTAGAAATTGTTGTAATAAATTTGATTTATTAAATTGGACCTGCATGTCCAGCCTTATCACCTCTTTATTCTTTGTATTCTCTTCTCACCTATTCCCCTCAATGTAAATGAGGTTTCTTTAGAAGTGTAGTGTAACGAGTAGAATAAATATTTGTGCTAGCGGGAGAGGTTTGATCTAGGATCAACGTGTAAAGTATCCATCCTTATATCATTATTAATTTATTCATATGCGCTTTATTATGTGTTTAGAATGCATGTTTAAGGGTGTATGATGATGAGACCTTAACAAAGATAATAAATTGGTTGCCAATTTGCACTCGAAAAACCCTCGCAAAATATTAAGCGTCTTTCATTCCATTGAGTGATTCTCACTCAAGATCCGAGACTGGCATTGGCTTGTTGGCAAAAGTCAAGGCCTTTGTCTGTCGAGGATGTGTTTGAATCACGAGAGCTTTGTTCCATGTCAGTGTCTTGTCCAAGTTATGGTTTGTTGGCAAAATTCAAGACCACTTCTTGTCCATCGACATTGATTACGAAGCTTTCCATGGTCAATGGGTCGCGCTTGACTGGGATCACTAAGTTTGTTGTGCCAAAGCCAATGCTTAGTTGATTCAGAGGAAAAAGGTTAGGTAATACATTGGATGTATTGGCATATATAAGATATATGTTTCGGACTTGGATGTCCTCCTACCGGATCTAGGAATTGGATTGGATCCAATTGATCTTAGAGATCTACCTAGTTAATTATCATACAATTTGTTGGCCAAAGTCAAGATTATGTGATATTTAACGGGATCCTATCCCACTAGGAAACACGGTTTCCCGAGTACTCGACAGAGGGTTAGAGGCTCGCCGAAAAATAGTGGGAGGCAAGAATTGAATTTGCAATATTCGTTTAATTACTTGCCATACGCGCTCAAATCAAATATCAATTCGTCAAATAAATTAAATGTTAGTTGGACTAATATTTAAATGTTGTTTTAATAAATAGTTGGACTATATTCAAACTATTCATTTATTGTTGATTTATAAATTGGATTATAGTAATCAATATAATTGATTTTAATCTATTAAATTATAGTAGATTAAATAGTTGGACTATTGTAATCATTATAATAAATAGTACCGAAATCTTTGATTGAATAGTTGGACTATTAAAATCAAGATAAAAAATTGAAAGATTGACAATTAAAACATAATCCTAGGGAAAATGTATTTAAATGGTTTAATTTTCAAATTGGGAATAAATTTCAGGATGGTACTGGAAAAATAATAAGTTACTTTATTTGATAAAAATAACTTTTTAGGCCTAAGCCCGGAGTTAAGCAAATAGTAGAGCATAATCTTTGGAAGATTAATGTGATGATAACTTTAGTGCTTAATCCATTATACTTACCGCAGTAGACTCCTTGATTTCTTTGTCAGAACTAAGGGTTAGATCTTTAAAGTATGATAATGAAATTGAAGGATCTTCATAAATCTATCTTTAGATTTTAGAAGTACTAAATTGCAATACTTAACTCTTGGAGAGTTAATGACTACTCTTCAAGGATGATAAAGTCAAAGTTTGCAATAGGCAAGTAGCGCTAGTCGCACCTTACTTCGATATTCTAGAAGGCCAAGGCTTGGCCAAAGGCTTCTGGAATATGAAAAGAGCAAAGGCAAAATCATTATAATTTCTAGGAAGATAAAGGACATATCCCAAAATGTCTGCTAAAATATGGCAAATAGGATCGCGGAAGCGTGACTGCCGTTTGGACAAAGCAGACATGAAGGAATTGAAGAACGAGCAAGGCTCTGACTTCAAATATATTTGTCAAGATTATGTTCACTACTAGTATTAAAATTAGATTTTAAATACTTAGTGTGGTACATAAATATATACTGATGTTCAGAATCTGCTATGAGCAGGATAGGAAACTGTTATAATGTAACTAGTTTAACTAGAACATTATCTCTATATCAGTGTTTAACCCCCTGCGGGTGAACCTTTATATTCTAGAACACTAAAGTGTTTTATTTTATAAAGATGATATTGAGATATAAACATTAGATGTGAATAACAGAATTTATATTTTGAATATAAATAAAATCTCAAACGTATATAATGACAAACAAATAGCTCAAACTGATTTGATCAGAAGAAACTAATTGTGGCATTGTTGTCTGGGACACAATTAAACAAAACTCGTATATCCACACTTTCGAAGAGTGGGTAGTAGGACTGATTTGATTCCAATCAAATAAAGTCTACGAATCTAGTTTATTGGGCAAAGTGCCCAAAACACTATTTACTTGGTAAAAGTGTAAAAGCCACCTATCTGTTAGCCCTAGTTCATAGTGAAGCAAGTGGGCCCATGTCTAGCTAGGCTAAAGGTGGATATGAATATTTCGTGACCTATACGGATGTGGCATCGCGTAATGGTTGTGTGTTTCTTTTGAAGAACACAAATCGGAAACTTTTAAGTTTCGACACGAAATAGACTAACAGACCGGCTAAAGTATTAAATCGTCACGGTAAGACCATTATGGAAAATACTTAAGCAATAAGTTTCTCATATACTTGAAAGATTATAGTATTCTTTCAAATGAGGACTCCTCCCGGAACACGTCATTATGACGGTGTGTCCGAACCGAGTAACCGAATTTTTTGGACATAATAAGGTTAATCATGAGTCGCTCTGAGCTACCATTTCCTTCAACGGATAAGCTTTAAACAGTGCAAGAACTTATTTTTGAATAAGGTTCCATAATAATATGTTTGACAGATTTCATATTAGATATGAACGGGAAAGAAACCGGGTTTCTCATTCCTGAAAATTTGGGAATGCTGGGCATATGTTGGGATGATACCAAAGTAGAACCCAAAATGGATAAATGCCAAATTGTAGGCTATCCTAGGGATACCAAAGTATTGTACTTATACAACTCACGAGAGAACAATTAGATTGTTGTTCACCATGCGGTTTTCCTAAGAGGAATACCGATATGCAGTGGTAAGTGGAGGATAGTAAAACTCGAAGAAAATCGGAGTAATACTATTCCAAGGCACCAAATCTTAATGGAACATATAAATAGTTCATCAAGGATGAAACTATTCCAGTAATCTTCGTATACACAAGAACCACGTATGTCGGAGAGAGTCAGAAAACAACATGAGATATGGGTTTCTGATCTCACCTCATAAAGATTTCTATCTTATTGAGGTATAACAACTGACTACGTATGAGGAAGTGATACAAGGTATCGACTCCCTATTATGACAAAGTGTCATAAGTCCGAAATGGATTCCATGTATATCAACTTAGTTTGGATACTAGTTGATGTACCGTAAGGCATTGTACTTATTGATACTTATAAGTCTTCAAGGAAGACATACATGGATGGCAACATACCAACGTATAAAGCTAGGCTTTTAACAGAAAGGTATCGTTATCAACATTGTGTTGATTACGATTCAACCTTTTACCTGTTGTCACGGTAAATCCATTTGGATAATGCTTGCTAAAGCTGCATGTTTCATAAAAATGACAGCTTTACGGGAAAATCGATTTCCTGAAAAGGAAACCTTTTAGAGGATGTTCACAACATCCTGACGATTTTGTCGTACCAAAACTAGCAAACAAGGTTTGCAGGTTATTCGATCCATGTTTGGATTGAAGCAAGCATAGGTTCTTGGAATTATCATTTTGATGTAATCATAAATAGCTTATGATTTAATTCAAAACGAAATGATTCTTGTGTATATAAGAGGGTTAGTGGGAGCGCACTGACAGTGGTTGTCCTATAAATATAATGATAATATGTCATTTCTTGGAAATGATATTCCCATAAAAACTATCGGTGAAAGCTTGGCTTTCAGAAAACTCTCTGTGAACTCGTACATTGAAAAATGTACGCGACCTGGTGTCTCATATGCTTTGAGCATATGGATTCACAAACAGGCCAATCCTAGTGATAGTCACTGGATTGAAATTAAGAACATACTTAGTGTCTTAGAGAACTAAGGATTCTGTCTTAAACTATGGAGAAAGAGAACTTGAAGTGACTGAGATCACTACTGCAAGTTTCCTAAACCGATAAAGACGACTAAAAGTCGCAAACGGTATTATATAGTTTGAATAACGGTACAGTGAGCTGGAAATCTTCCAAGCAAGATATTGTTACCGTATAAACAAGAAATGCGGGTTATTACTGCAGCTGAGGTGGCAATAGAAGACATTTGGGTCGATAACAAATCTAATTAGATTAGATATAATTCTGTTAGCAGCTGAGCTAGGCTTGAGCATAGGCTAAAGAATTAATGGTTTCATCAACGATCCAGATACATACTTCGATATTCATATAATTTGTTCGGATCATACATCGTGGTGATGTGATGATCGAATAAATCGCATCAGACGATAATCATGCAAATCCGCTGACGAAAGTCTTTTCTCAGCAGTTTGAGCCAACCGTACATAGTTTGGGTGTCAAGCACTCGAGTGACTGGTTATAGGCCAAGTGGGAGATTGTTGGACAATTATGACCCATAGCGTCACTATTTGTACAGATCACGGTGTTGTTGTACAAATTAACTATGTGACAAATGAGATTGCACTCTTATCATTTGTGATTAGATCACCTAGATATATAAATGATAGGAGGTCCCTGTGATTTGTTCCTGGATTGAGAATGCTATGAGACATTATCAATCCACGAAGGATAAATCATTAAATATCCCTAGTCAGAGCATTATCGAGATTGGACATCGATGAATGCGTAAAAGACTAGTATTACACTTGTGCGCGTTGTGAGGGCACAACGGCATAGTTCTCATATATTTGGGTATATGATACTCATGCAAGTGTAATAGGAGGTTATGTTTCACCGATGGTATGGGAAACAGCTTCGCTCTGGATAGACCCCCTCGGAATTCCATTGGTAGTATGACTATGTGTCTATGGAAGTCCGAAATCAGGGTAGGTGTATTTGGTCTTAACCTGAGACTTGCACCGCTAATACTTGCGACAATCAATATACTTTGGTTACGATCATCCAGGGCTTTAACAGGTTCTGTGTACGCCAATGCTGGGTATATTGAGAATCGTAGTGTGTTGGGTATGATGTCAAGACGGAAGTGTCACTCCAGTCATATGGAGTTGATGATCGCGCAGGGATACAGAACTGGTTCTCTATATAAGGTTGCAACCGTCGGGATAATATGACTTGGTCATGATTATCCGATTTTAAAGAGACTAGTTGCTAGTTATCCGATATATGCTTCGTACGGGGCAGACACTGTACCAGCCCCAGGCCTTGCATGTGATCATCTGATACTGGATAGAAATACGCAATACTACGTATACTACGCTTGATATAGATCCTTTATTCCTGTAAGGATATTTTCGGAGAATTGGGGAGGCATGGCGCTTTGCTAGAGGCCAACCTTGTCTTGTAATTTGGTATAAACGTAGTACGAGGTACTTACGTGTTCGGAAAGTCCGACGACCAAATTTACTGCCAACATATCCGGGGATCTCATGGGTCGCTTCCCAAAGATTCACCGATGACGTATGACTCACAATTTAATTAATCTTGATTAATAAGATGAGAGATAAAATTAATCTGGGATTAATTGCGGAGATATTTTATCTGGGATAAAATATCATTTAAAGAGAGAGAACGATTAATTTGGAATTAATCGATTAATTAATATATTCGATATATTAAATGAAATTGGATTTCAACGCGGAATTAAAATTAGATTTTAATTCGGGCGAACGTGAATAGTGACTTCGCTAGGCGTAATCATTTAATTACGACGCAACAGAAAATTCGTTAATTTGGAATTAGCGAACCCGAGCCCAAGATTATTTGCGAGCGCATTCGCATTCGCATTTCAAATTCGAGTGCGGCACGCAAGTCAAATCAAGCATCAAATCAAGCGTCAAATCATTAGTCGCATCAAGCTACAAATCACTTGTCACTTTGAGTGATGTGACTTGACAACTTGATTGATTGATGGAAAGTGATGTGAATGGTTGGAAAGCTTTTGATAGCTTGATTGACATATATCATTATTTTAATATTTGGTATATGTTTTGATTTTGGAAATTAATTGCCAAAAAACACACAAATCTCTCTTCTCTCTTCTCCATCTCTCTCATGTCATTTTCTTCTTCTTGTAAGGCAGTGAACTGCCGAGAGTTTGAAGGAATGAGGGAAGCAAGTGTTTGATTTTTGTGGCAAAAATCTTAAGAGCTAGCACTCCGAGAGATATGCGAAGGTGATATGGAAGTCCACCCATGAGCCGGGAATCGTTTCGCAAAGCTTGGAGCTTGATTTTTGGTGATCAAAACCGAAAGCAGTGAGCTGTGACAGTGTTCACTGCCGAGCAGTCCAATGGCAGAAGTTTAAGTTTTTTTCGTTACCGCGTCGCTCAACCGATCGATGTGAGTATTCCGCAACTCCCTCGTATGTATTCACATGTGTTTCATGCTTGATTTATGATCCTTGGGACCCTTAGAGGTAGAAGTAAGAATAGTGCTAGCTGGGGAGAGGAAAGTGAGTGATTTGTTGTAGGAACAATTTGTGAGATATCCATCCGCATATCATTATTAATTTATTTACCGCGTCTTATTATGCTTTTAGAATGCATGTTTAAGGGTGTATGATGAGACCTAATCAAAGATAATTAATTGGTTGCCAATTACGCGAAAAACCCTCAACAAATATTAAACGTTTTCCTTCCATTGAATGATTCATTCTCGAGATCCAAGATTGGCACTGGTTTGTTGGCCAAAGTCAAGACCTTTGTCATCGCGGATGTGTTTGAATCATGAAGGCTTTGTTCCATATCGTATGTCTTGTCCAAGTTGTGATTTGTTGGCCAAAGTCAAGATCAATTCTTGTCCATCGACATCGATTACGAAGCTTTCCAAAGTCAATGGGTCACGTTTAACTAAAATCATTAAGCTTGTTGAGCCAAAGCCAAGGCTTAGTTGATTTAGAGGAAAAAGGTTAGGCAATATATTGGATATATTGGCATATATTGGATATATGTTTCGGACTTGGAAGTCCACCTACTGGATATAGGAATTGGATGAGATCCAATTGATCTTAGAGATCTACCTAGTTAAATATCATACAGTTTGTTGGCCAAAGTCAAGGTTGTGTGTTATTTAACGGGATCCTAGCCCACTAGGAAACAAGGTTTTCCGAGTACTCCACAGAGGGTTAGTGGCTCGTCGAAAAATAGTGGGAGGCAAGTATTAAATTTACAATTTCGTTTAGATACTTGCCAATACGCGCTCATTTCATTTTTCGTCATTATTTATTAATAAATATATTAGTTGGACTAATATTTAATTGTTGTTTTAATTGAACAGTTGGATTGTATTCAAACTACTTCATTTATAGTTGATTATATAATTGGATTATAGTAATCAATATATTTGAATTTAACCAATCAAATAGTAGTTGATTATATAGTTAGACTATAGTAATCATTATATTTGATTGTACCCGAAATCGTTGATTGGATAGTAATCATTATATTTAACCAATCAAACTGTTTGTTAATCATTACCTCTGGCCAAATGAGTTCATGATTCACACTGACCATGAATATCTGTGGCATATCAAAGGTCAAGGAAATTTTAACAAACGGCATGCCAAATGGATGGAGTTCGTGGAGACCTTTCCATATCTCATTTGATATAAGCAAGGTAAGGAGAATGTGGTGGCTGATGCATTGTCACGCAGGTATGCTTTACTTACATCCTTGAGTTCTAAGTTTCTTGGTTTTGAATTTATCAAGGACTTGTATGCAAATGATCATGACTTTGTTGAGATTTACAATGCATGTGAAAAGGGCACTTGTGATAAATTTTACAGATAAAATGATTTTTTATTTAAAAAGAATAAATTGTATGTGCCTAGCTGTTCTATGCATGAATTATTGGTACGTGAAGCACATATGGAGGTCTTATGGGTCATTTTTGTGTTAAAAAATATTTGGATATCTTGCATGACCATTTTTATTGGACTAAAATGAAGAAGCATGTCATGCACATTTGTGAGGGGTGCATTACTTGTAGGAGAGCAAAATCTAATGTTCAACCACATGGGCTTTATACACCGTTACATGTTCCCCAGGCACCGTGGGTAGATGTTTCCATGGATTTTGTGTTAGGATTGCCTAGATCTAGGAATGGACGAGACTCTATTTTTGTTGTAGTTGACCATTTTAGGAAGATGGCACACTTTATTGCATGTCACAAATCAGATGATGCCATACACATTACTAACCTATTTTTTCGTGAGGTTGTTCGTTTACATGGGGTGCCTCAGAGTATAGTATCGGACATGGATGTAAAATTTTTAAGTCATTTTTGGAAAAATTTATGGGGTAGGCTGGGAACTAAACTCTTATTTTCCACCACTTGTCACCCACAGACTAACGGTCAGACTAAAATCGTTAACAGGACCATGTCCCAACTATTGCGTACTGTTATTCTAAGAATTTAAAGTCATGGGAAGAATGTTTACCTTTCATTGAGTTTGCATATAATCGTAGTATTCATTCCACTACTTCTTATTCTCATTTTGAAATTGTGTATGGTTTTAACCCACTAACACCTATGGATTTATTGCCTTTGCCTGTTGATGAGAGGGTTATCCTGGATGGTAAGCGCAAGGCCGATTTGGTCCAATCCATACATGAGAAAGCACGAAAACACATTGAGAAGAAGAATGAACAATATGCCTCACATGCCAACAAGGGTAGACGTCGCGTATCATTTGAACCAGGTGATTGGGTTTGGGTGCCCATGTGCAAGGAGCGATTCCCAAAGCAAAGACAGTCCAATCTCCAACCCAAAGGCGATGGACTATTTCAGATTCTTGAGAAAATAAATGTCAAATGCCTAAAAAGTGGTTTTGCCAGGTGAGTATAATATTTCTGCTTCATTTAATGTTTCTGACCTTTCTTTGTTTGATGCAGATTCGAGGTCGAATCCTTTCGAGAAGAGAGGTAATGATGAGGCCCAGGATGCAGCCAATGATGGACACGGACAGACCACCACCGTGCATGTTCCAGAAGGTCCAATCATGAGGTCTCGAGCTAAGAAGATCCAGGAAGCAATGCATGGATTCGTACAGAAGATTATATCTGACTATTCCCGCACCTCTACTACATTGATTATGGGCTTGAAGTTGGATGAACCCATGATGGTGAACCTTATTCAGAACGTAGAGCAACGAGATACTTAGGCCTATTTTATTATGGGTATTTGATAATTATTATTATTTTATTCAAGGCTTGATATTTGTTTTAATTCGACCATTTATTTATGTTTGAGCGTATTATTTTAGATTATTATTTTATGTTTGGGAATTAGGTTAAACGTTCAAGGGTTTGCACGTGGGGATGACTAGGTTAGTTTTAGGATATACGTCTGTTGGCGTGTGGGTAGTTTCGTCTTTTATCTTTTTTGGGTTAGAGTTTTTGGTTGAAGCCTCCTTATAAAACGCTAACTTTTGGTTCTATTTTCATTAACTCTTCTTGAATAAAATTATATCAATTCGTGAACTTTGAGAAACCCTCAATTTAGGTTATCAAAGGTTTGCTAATCCTTTGTGGCGCCCCATTAGCACTCTAGTTTTCTGTTGCTTGTTCATCAGAGGTTTAGAGCTTTTATCCGAACTATCTTGGCTTTCTTGGGAACGGTTTCAATCTTGTGTGGGTTTGCTTGGCTTGTTCTAGGCAGGTTCTCATCATGAAGGATATTCAACAAACCTAAACTTTTCCCTCGAGACAAAAACTTATTCTGCTGAACCACCATGACGTATGCATGAAAGCCCCAAGCTCTAACATAATTAAGATTTCGTTTCCTACCGGTCTATATCTCATATGAAGTCGTATGAATATCTTTAGAATGAATCTTATTCAAAATATGAGCGGCAGTTAAAAGAGCATAACCCCATAAATAATAGGGAAGATCTGTAAAACTCAATATAGATCGAACCATATCCAATAATGTCTGATTTGAAAAAAATCTGGAAAAGTATTATGTTGAAGATGGTGAATTTAAACCAAGTTGAGAAAACATATGTTCTCAAGAACTTATTAGTCCCGCCTCAGTGCACTACGGATCTCTTTTGGCTAACGTTCTCTCAGGATACTTGGTTGCTTCTTATAAAAGAGCCACTCATTTCTTCAAGAACTTGAATTAGGAAAAATAATGGAAATTTCCTCACTTAGAAAACTTAGACTTTCTAATATGAATGAATTTATAAACTCAATGATGAATGAATCTTAGAATGAATGTCAAATGAAGAACCCAAAGACTTATTTATAGACATGGAGGGTTATCTTTAAAAAAATACCCTTATGTCAAAATATAAATTCCTTTAGGAGTCATGATCCTTTAAGAAAACGTTTCAACCCTAAGGATTATGTCATTTTTCATTAAGAAATATATTCTTTTACAATGAACCCTTTAAACCCAAAAAATTATGTTATTTCTATATCTTGTCATTCTCTGTATATACAAACTTTCATATTTAGAGATGTGAGAATGAAGTGAAATAGAGTGTGACGTGTGCTGACATGCCGTGGAGCAGGACCCACGAGTTTGAATAAAAAAAAGAAGAGTTTAGATATGGAAAATGATCACGAGGGTGTTGGTAGGATTTCCAATCCAAACAACCAAAGGAGTGACAAAAAGCTTGTGATTTAAATTGGCTGTTGATTTTATTTTAATATAAGTAGGTTAAAAATAAAAAAATACACATAATCGAATTGATTTTTAAATATTTTAACGAATTAGTTTGATTGTATATAAACTCATGTCATATTTTTTTTATATCATTATGGTCATTATAGGATTACTATTTTGTACCTAAAAATAAATTAGTGGAAGCATAACTTACTTAAGTCCATTTTTTCCTTATTATGTATCACATTTTATTGTATTTTCGAGTGGTCATAGTCCCACTTCACTTGTTAACAGAGAAGATGTGATTCACCACCAAAGAATCTTTTGAAATAAAGAACATACTGTAATTATTTTTATTATTTTTACTTCTCTATGATACCTCATATTTATAGTGTACCACAGGATGATACGATAAGGATAAAGCATACAAAAAAATAGACGAGGATGGAGAAAAGATCTCACTTTCTAATTAGATTGACAATCAAGATTTTATCCCAAAACACCCAATTAAGTGAGAAATATTATTAATTATAGATAAAGTTGAAAAATAAAGCTAATTGATATGAAAAAGAAAAAATAGAAGACACCAATCTCATTAAAACCTTGATCGATAAACTACGAAGGAAAACCCGGGAAGGAAAATAGTGTCGGCCAGCAACTCTAAACAAAAGAGAAAGAACTACGACTTGAGGTAGGCGAAAGGCTGCTTAAAAACTTGTTTGGAAGTAACTTTAACGGCCACCATCAGCAGCACATGTGGAAGCAGCCTAAGAAGCATCTATCGGAATTGCTAAAGGAATCTATGGTGAGGAAAGCTAGCTAGCAGCAGCATGATGAAGAAAACCAAGAATCTGATGAGGAGAGTCTTACCATCAGGTTAGCCTGGAGCAAGCCAAATCAAGCCTAGTCAAGACCAGGCTTGTGCGGCCCAACCTAACTCCAAAATCCAACCGTCACTTGTCTCGTATTTTAAGATGACAAAATAAAATAAATAATAGGAGACATGTAACAATTATATAACATGAAACTAATTTAAATTCTAAGGGAAATAAGGGGATAAAAATCAATTTGGACTTTAACCATGTCCTACCTTTTATAAAATAATAAATAAATAAAAAAAGAATATGCTCTTTTGGTTAAATACTAATTAATGCAAATTCTTCTTCTTCTCTATATATACTATTGTGTGCCCGTACCTACGGCACGGTGTTACAAAATTTATAGAGAGATTAAGATTCTGTTATTTAATTTCTTTATAATGAAATGATTTTATTCATTAATTTATTTGGTAATTTTCATTTTTCATTTTTCATTTTTATAGAGATTCTATAATGAAAGGATTCTTTATCAGCCATTAGATCATAATGAAATGATCTAAGCCGCCAATTAAGTCACATAAAAATAGCATTTGGATATATTATCTCTCTTAATCTTAACCATCCGTTACACTCTCTTTCCCCACACCATTGTACTTTATAATATATATATATATTCTCAGATAAAAAATATTCTTGAATATCTCAGTTAAGATTATGTCAAAATGATGAAATAAACCTCAACATTAATAAAATTGATTAATTAGTAATGAGTCTCTGGATCCGTCTCTGGATCCGCAGCTTAAATTGAATTTAAATTTGTAGACCTCATTCTACAGTCATATAAATATGGGTCACACTATGAACATAAAATATTGTGTAATGGAAGTTAAACTGAATTAATCATATTTTATGAATATAATTAATGACATTCTTGATTTAGAGGTCCATAACTATTTCGTTTTTCTCTCTATTATATCATTTCCCTTTTCTTTTAGGTATTGACCCAATGATCCCTATCCTTTAGTGTCACCCTCTCAATGGCAATCTACTAACTTTATTAGAATAATAGTGTGCATATGGGTCAAATTTCATCAAAATTTATTCATTAAAACATTATGTAAAAAACCTCATGAGGGTTAGTATAAACATTACATATAAAATTTAGGAAGGAAAAATAATTTGAAACTCTCATGATATTTCAAAATTAAATAAGATCATATTATAAATATTTTTATTAATTTTTATTATAAAACATAACAGAAATTTCACTTAATTTAAAATATTTCACTCATTTTCTTTATTTAGGACTATTCTAGGATTCTCTTCATGAGTCTCATTTTTTTATGCATGTCATTGTCTTAAACCCCACCACTAATCACTCTATCGCCATAACCAAACAAATGCCAAAGGTGTAGAAAAGAAAGAAAGAAAAAAGGAGGAAAAAAAGGTTCCTAAAAGACAAACCAAACCCCCTCTATGAAATCAATATCCTTAATTAAGCTTTTACACCTTAAATATAAACCATCTCAAGATTGAAAAATTCAAAGGATTCTAACAAGAGATGGGTTTAAGGAGCTACCATAATCTAGAGGATAATAATTTGTTCAGCTTTCAAGCTCCAACTTTCATTGAATGGCTCAAGCCATCTTCTTCTTCTTCTAGTTCTTGTGTGACTGAACAAGTTCAGTTGACAAATCCCACGATGAGCATCTTGAAACTCCCTCTAGTTTCTCATCACCAACAACCGGAGAATTTAGATCATGGGGTTCGATGTTTGCCTCTTCTGAGTAGGTTTACAGAGAATGAATCAATGAAGGAGGAAGATGATGATATGGAAGTGCCACAGGATCAGACTAGTCTTGGAGTTAAAGAAGAGAAGATTGAGAAAGTGACTGTGGCCTTGCACATCGGATTGCCTAACGCCGGTGATTCTGATGATGAGAATAAGGCTAAGCAAAAAGAAATGGTCAATAAAAAAAGCTTTCATGGATGTTCTTTGAATAAAGATACTAGGTTTTGGATCCCAACTCCTGCACAGATCCTCGTTGGTCCGATGCAATTTGCTTGCTCCATATGCAGCAAAACCTTCAATAGGTACAACAACATGCAGGTTAGTGAAATTTTTTTCTTTTTGGTGTCCTCGATTACTTTTCATTTATTTACCAAAATCCTTTAATTATATATGGTGTTTCCACAAAGAAAATGGAGATGAAATTAACTTTGTGGTGCATGATCAAATATTGAACGTTAGAAATTTTCTTGAGGTGATTTAGCCCTTGTTCTTTCTAACTTTCTCAACCCAAGAAAAAAAAAAACAAACAAAACAATTCTGATTATTAAAAAGAAAAAAATTTCAACAAAGCTTAATTACAGCTAAAGTTTCATGGTTTAATGCATTTCGGAGATTTGAATTCGGTATTTATCTGAATTTTATGCTGATATATTTATAAATTATGATAAATATAAATTTATATGTAATTGAATTTAACCGTTCATTATTATTAATGCACGCATGAAAGAAAATTATAAAAAACTTAGTACGCCTCAATCCAACTCTACACTGGATTCAAATTCAGATTGACATAGATGTATTCTTATTTCCTGGTTTCTTTTCATTGATTCTTTTTTATTTCTTCTTTGATTTTATCTAAAGTATTCTGAACTTTCCTACGGAAGGCCAAGACTGCCGTGGAAAACCACATAAGATCTGAATTAAATCTGACTTTTAAGCAAGGGACAGATAATGAACTAAAAATAATGCACCAAATGATTACCTGGCATGAATAATGATTAATTAATTAAAAATTTATTATTGATAATCAAATATAAGTATCTTAGTTAACCCTACAGGATAGATTAGGTGCCAATTTGTTGGCCTCTTGTAATGGAAACAAGAAGTTAAGGGTTCAAGTTCAAAATATATATGTAAGGGTGAGGGGGTGGGGTGCAAGATACCTAAAGAAAATTGCATCTTAATTCAAAATTAAACAGTGGAAGAAAGCTTGTGAGAAATTTCCTTAATGAAGTAAAAATATTTCTCTTGAGGAAAATTCTAACGTCCATTCTACTAGAAGGGCAGTTTGAGCAAATAATTGCCTTAATTTCTAGGTGTATGACCTTTAACTTGCCTTGAGATCATATCTTACATCTTATAATCATCTATAAAAAAAAAGGCTTTCATTTTCTTTCTCTTTCTTCCTTATTTCTTCTTGTTGTTATTGTTTATTTTTTCCCTTTTTCCTCCATTTTTTGAACAAATTTCGATTGAGGCAACTTTGTTAATTAAAAATAAAGTATATCTAGAAGGTGACACAGTGAGCTTTACTCTCAAAATAACTAAAAAAACTGAAACAGTGAGTATTGAACAGCTTGAAAATGATTATTATTTATTGTTGTTACAAATGAAAATAGTTTCATGACTATTTATAAGGTAAAATGGAAGTTGAACAAATGACGTTTCTTTCTTATTACACGTTGAGAGTTGCTTATTACATATTTCAATATTTTCTTAAAATTTGAGGCTAGTGGAGATTTTAAAAATAATAATAATTTGAGTACTTGAAAGCACAGGATTATGAACCTTCAAAGGTCCCTCACTCTTTAGGATTTGAGCATCCTATCCTTTAATTTGTTAATTAATGTGATAATTAACATTCCATTTGCCTTTATTATATTGCAAAGATTTGATTATAGGTAATCTAAATCCAATCTCTTTTGACAATTGTCCCTTCATTGCCTCCCTTTAGGGTGAAAAGCTAATGAGGAAAGAAAGTAAGTTGGGGTTGGAGGAGAATTTATAAGATTATACAAACGAGAGTGTGGGAAATTAGTAATAATGAATGAGCATTATAAGCTTCAAATCTGTAGAACTTCTATGACTTCGGATACTCCCCCCAATTAAAAATTCTCAACTTTTTTTTTTTAATTAAAAATCCAAATTTTGCCAAGTTATTCTCCTAACGATGCCTATCTCGTGTTTCATACTCTCTAAAGTTCATTAATAACATTTACTAACTAATAATTAAAATAAATTATGAGTAATGGAGTCAACTATACAGTCAATTGATTTTTGTACTAATTTTTTCACCGTGTTATGATCGGTAATAATTAAATCGATATAAAAATATATTTACTTTTATTGCTATATATTAACAAGAAATTTAGATTCAGTGATAAGCTGAGCTATGTTAATTTTTATAATTTTTTGTAATATATACTTTAACAGCAGTATACGGTTATGTTTCAATTATATTTAAATTATTATTCAATAATTATTTATCATAATTAATAATAATAATAAAACTCATTACAAAGTATCGAGTCTAAGCTATGGGTGTCAAAACGAATCAACGAATCGAATTTGTATCGAATCCTAAATGAATCGAATCGAAATGTGATGGATTCGTATTCGATTCGTTTATTAAACGAATCATAATATCATGATTCTTATTTGATTCGTTTATTAAACGAATCGAATACGAATATTCATTTATTCGTTTACTCATGATATTATTTAATAAGATAATTTATCACACCTGATTTATATTAATTCTTCATAAATATATACATATGAAATATCTAATTAATATATTTACTAAAAATAAATCACCAAATATCGAAAATATAACATTTTCTATGGTAATTAACTATAATTTCTCGAATTTTAATTGAAAATTAACAAGAACTAGTAAATAAAAATAATAAAACGAATCATAAACGAATCAATTAGCTTAAATTCGTATATTAAACGAATCGAATCGAATTGACCAATTTATTAAATGAATCCATTTTTTTAAACCCGTATTCGCTTTAAAGCGAATCGAATCGAACGAATAAACGAATCTTAACCCAAATTGTCACCCCTAATCTAAGCCCATTAACAATATGTTATTATATTTTTAACATGAAATCCTTGCATTCTTTCTAATTATCTTGATTTGTGTTAAACTCTTTATCTTTTATTAAATGCATGCATCAGTACTTATGATTGGGTCTGTTAGCATATGATTAGATATATTCTTGGATGCCAACCCAATTGCGATTTAATATATTATTTTGATTTGAGGTTATTATATTTAAAAAAAAAAAAAAAAATAGAATCCTTGCAAACTTGAAGGGTTCTGTATACCAAATGCATTTTGTAATTAGAAAACCAAGCATGCAAACTAATATTACATGTTACAGATGCATATGTGGGGGCATGGATCTGAATATAGGAAGGGACCAGATTCACTAAAGGAACACAACCAGCAGCAATGCTAAGGCTACCATGCTATTGTTGTGCTCAAGGCTGCAAGAACAACATCAATCATCCCCGAGCTAAGCCATTGAAAGACTTCCGGACACTTCAGACTCATTTCAAAAGAAAGCACGGTACCAAGCCATTCATGTGCCGAAAATGTAGCAAAACTTTTGCAGTGAAAGGAGATTGGAGGACTCATGAAAAGAATTGTGGCAAGTTATGGTATTGCACTTGTGGTTCTGATTTTAAACACAAGAGATCTCTTAAGGATCACATTAGATCATTTGGGATAGGCCATTCTCCTCACACATCGCTCCATGGCTTTGAAGATGACAAAGAATGCATCACTACTGGCTCTTCTGAAGATGAATTAGTTGCTCGCTAGCTGCTAGTTCGATTTCTCAAGATTTCAAGAGGTTTAATTTTCTTTTTTCTCTGAATTTCTTTGTGTCAGCAGTTTGCTTACTTAATTACTAGCTAGGGCTCATCATGTAGCGTGTGCTCAGTAACAAAACATTCTCAACAAGGCGAATGAGGCAACACAGGGAGCGATTTGCTACCGAGCACTTGCTGATCGATGAGCCATATATAATAATTAACCTTGTTTGCATGAGTAGTGATTTAAGAAGAATAAAAAGATTACCTCAAGTTTTGAAGTAGATGAATTTTCTTCTCCTATTTGTTCATCAAGAAGCTTTTGTGTTACCTCTTCAATGGAGAAAATTTATCCGCTTCATTACTGACTGGTAATCTTAATATGTGTAAGGATTGTGAGTTTTATTATAATTACTTTTGTTTTAATGTCACCTCCAATACTCTTTTCATATTTATATATAAGAGCACAATATTGGTACTATGTCATGATATATTTCTTGTATTTTATTTAATATATTATAGAATATATATCCATTAATTAAATTTTTTTTTTATCTATGTGAGCGGGTAAGACTAGAATTGCATGAAGACCTTTTATTTCAATTTAAGAGGTTTTATACAACTAAACTAGAGCATGTAACTATTTCTTATTACGCAATATGAGATTATGACACCCATTATCAATCCTTAGATGTTGTATGAATACATACACACAACGAATGTAAATGAGAATGGGGTTTTCTCTTACTCTTTTGGTGCTTGGTTGGAAGAAAAGAACTTAAATTACTACACAAATTATGGCACTTACAAAAGAAAAAAGAAGAGGAAAAAGTTACATGATTTTGATGCAGCTGCATGCTTTAAATCAAATTAGAGTAGAGAGCTGTAGTCAAAGGCTCTATTAAACCGATACTGTGAAAATGCACCAATGTGTGTCTTTATTTTCAAAGGCATGGTAAGAAAGTTAGTGAGATTCCAACTTAAACCACACCAAATCGTCCAACTAACCGATTGTAACATCAACTAGAGAATGATTAGTTATTAATTTACCTGAAAAAAGGAGAATATAATTATGTTGCCTTACACAGTGGACTTTGACGATCATGAAAATAATCAAATTCCAGAATAAATAAACAAAATCAAATTTCAGAAAAAAAGACACATGATTATTATCATGAGAGAACAAATAGAGAGAGAAATTGTTGATTAGTAATCGCTTTGCTGGTAGGCTATTGACCAACTAAAAAGTTGTGGGGAAAATGTGTGATGTTTGATTTTTTGTTTTGTTTTGTTTTTTTTTTAATGATAAGGGGCCGCCACTATGGTTTGTCGGGGGGAAAAAAATAGAAATGCATACGGTAAAATAAAAAAAAATCTAAAAGTTTTTTGATTAGCTGAATTGTAGTTGCTACTGAACTGCATGCCCAAATTTGTAGTTCAATGGTTGGATCTCAGCCCTCAAGCATTAAGCCACGGCTATCTTTCATTTTGATTGAGTAGGCGATTATAAATTATCATAGCCCTGTCCATTTGTAGTGATTGAATTATTTAATTATTACGATGGCCTAATCTTTTTTAATATTGACTACGTATGTCCTACAAATATATTTGTTGATGGTGTTTTCGGGCACTATGATATTTAAAGCAGCGCAACGAGGATAGAAGGGTAATTCCCTACTTGGGTGAGATCGTTAAAGCCAACCCGACCACTTTGCAATAAAAGAACAAGCACCTTACAGTTTCAAACCGACCACAATATATATAGACCGAACACTTTATGACCGGTAAACCGAGCACATTTCTATTCAGATAACCGACACTATCAGGTCGACAGCAGCATTCTCAGTACAAATGACTATCATGACCGACCTCATGAAGACCGACCAGATGGCGAGATATGCTCAAGAAGATAGCACCCTATTCTTGCGGATAAGATAACAAGTTATCCTACTTTCACAAGGAAAAGTGATGAGTCAGAATCCAAAAAGAAATAAGAAAAGTGAAGGCAATATTAGACTAGGAATCCTTGCAAGAGGAGGACACTGATTCGACCAGGAATTCTTATACAAATAGGAGTCTGATTTCTGTACTATTATAAATAGGAAGGCAGAGTATGTGTAATAGGATCAGAATCATCAAGCTCTGACTTGTAAAAAACAAAAACAGATCTGAAAAGCGTGTTTGAGTAATAAAAATATATCATCATATTTGTGTCCGTGGACGTAGGTCGGATCCAAATCCACCGAACCACGTTAAATCCCCTTGTTGATTGGTGTATTTATCTGTTTTCTGCTAAATTTGCCTTTGGTCCCCCATAACCAAACAAATTCACTATTGAAGGAGGATTTCCTCGGGAGTGATTTCCCATATTGCCCTGAGACCAAAATCCACCATCAACAGTTGGCGCCGTCTGTGGGGATCAAACAAAAAGCAACTCGCGTAGTGAGACAATGGCGGAAGGCGGAAACCACCAATCATCAGGGAGCTCGGCCGCAGATTGGATGGAGAAGATCGAAGAGAACCTAAGGAAAGAAAGGAAGGAAAATCAAACCCTACTAAAAACCATAGTAGACCGGTTGGAAAAGATAGAAGGAGCGCACGACGGGAAATTCGAGACCGGGACTAGCCGACGAAGGAACGAAATAGCAGAGGGAAAAAGAATTGTTGATATAATTGAGGACGATAGACCCCGGAGGAGGGGCCCCTACGGGGTAAGATCTGTGGTGGTTCAGAAAGATTCCCAAACTAAGGACATGTGGGAGAAAGAGGATGACAAATCATCACCAGACTCCTCATATGATAGCCCTCACAACACCAGGAGAAGAGGGAAAGAATATGACGAAAGAGCGCGGGAAGACACCGGACCTGAGAAGCACCACGCCCAAGACAACAGAAAGAGAGGAAACCGCAAGAGGCGGCATGGAACCAAAGACAGCAGCATGAAATCTTGGTTACGGGAGGAGCTATCCAGATGGGGAGTATTCCCAATACAGACATAGGAGATGCCCGGGACGGTAAAGATGAGTCCCCCCTCACAGAAGAAATAAGGTCAGAAAAATTCCCAAAAAGATTCAGCATGCCAACCATGGCGCCATACAAGGGCCATACCGATCCCAAAACCCACATCGAAGGCTTCGTCCTACTAATGGAGGTACAAGGGGTAACAGGGGACGCCATTTGCAAAGTGTTCCCATTAACTCTAGCCGGATCGGCCATCCTATGGTATAGAAGCCTAGCCCCAAGAAGCATCAGAAGCTTCACACAACTCAGAAAGTCATTCATACGGCACTTCAAGGGAGCTTGTGTCCCCAAAAAGACAATTGGAGAACTAAGACTTATGAAACAAGGAGACGATGAACCTTTGAAAATATTTATTGAAAGATAACACAATATGGTACTCGAAGTCGAAGGGTATGAATCCCCCGAGGCCCTGGAAAGCTTGAAGGGAGCCTTGAAAGTCGGGAGGCTATGGACCCACCTAAGGATCCAAGACACCCCGGACTACGCGACCGCCCTGGAGGTGGCCCGAAAATTCGTTCTATTGGAAAACGAGGAGAAAATATCCCGAAAAGGGAACACCATCAGAGAAAGGACCACAAGGGAGGGCGCCCCCCGCCGTGTAGAAAGAGAATCCAGAAGACCACCCCCAAAACACAAGGAGTTCAAACCACTGCACCGAGACAACCAAGAGAGAAGGGCGCCGACCCAAGTAAATCATGTGGTCGGAGAAGATGCCTACATTCCCCTAAAGAAACCATTAGGGCAAATTGTCATGGAGATCCAGGAAAAATACCTCTTAGTAGAACCCGACCAAAGAAGATTTCCCCCGGACAAAAGGAACCAAAAGGCTTATTGCATACATCACAACTCCAGAGGACATGCAACAGACGGGTGTAAAGATCTACGGGAACAGATGGAAGACCTAGCACGAAACAGATATCTGAACAAATACATTGACCACGCAGTTATGACAGCCAGACAAGGAGCACGTAGCCGCCAAATCAATATCATCGCAGGAGGGAGAACGCTGGCCGGAAACTCTAACCGGTCAAGAAAAGACTACAGTAGGACCCGATGACCGGACGTCCTAGAAACAGAGCAGGTCACAGGGCTCCAGGGAAGCCGATCGGTACCGATAATGTTTACCGATGAAGACACCCGAGGGGTGAGTTTCCCTCATGACGATGCGTTAATAATCAAAGCAGTGATTAGCGGGTCAGAAGTAGACAGAATCCTAGTGGACCCCGGAAGCGCAGTTGACATAATTTCCAGAGAAGCATTGGATAACCTAGGGGTAGAGTATGCAGCCCTAACCGACGATAGCACTCCCCTATACGGTTTCGGAGGATCAGCCGTCATCCCACTGGGAAGGATACAGTTGGCAATAACAGTCGGGACATATCCCCGGACCCGGACGATCATGACAGACTTCACTGTAGTAGACTGCATGAGCAGCTACCAAGCCATCGTCGGACGACCTTTCATGATGCAAACAAAAGCCGCAATGTCCTGCTACCACCTAAAACTGAAATTCCCCACCCGGGAGGGGATCAAAATCGTATCGCAGAAGCCAGAAAATAGCTCGCAGCTGCGCGCAACTCTTTCACGAGAGACTCTCTGCATCAAAGAAGATACCCGAAAACGACAAAGAAGCTTGTGTGAAGAAAAAGAAAACAGAAACCCTGGGCCTCGGCAAAAAAAAAATACCCGACTCGCTGCAGCTGAGGAGACAAGAAAATAGAACTTTACGGGCCAGGAAAAAGCATAAAGATAGGGGGAGGCCTGAGCAAGTCTCTACAACAAGATCTACTAGAATGCCTGAAAGAATACCCGGACTTCTTTGCCTGGAGATACGATGACATGTCTGAGATCGACCCAAGATTCATCAATCACCGCCTAGCAGTATACCCATCACGCAAACCGGTCAGGCAAAAGAGAAGGAACTTCAATCAAGAAAGGAGTAAAGCAATAGCAGCCGAGGTCGAGAAGTTACTAAAGGCAGGTCTCATCAGGGAGGCAGGTACCCAGATTGGGTATCAAACGTAGTGTTGGTCAGAAAAAACAATGGCAAGTGGCGAATGTGTGTCGATTTCACCGACCTAAACAAGGCGTGCCCAAGGACAGCTTCCCTTTGCCGAACATAGACCAGCTAGTGGACGCCACAGCTTGTCAGGGATTGCTGAATTTATGGATGCTTTCTCCGGATACAACCAAGTTAAAATGTGCCCTGCAGACGAGAAGACCATTTTCATTACCGATCAAGGACTTTACTGCTACAGAGTGATGCCCTTCGGGCTAAAAAATGCTGGGGAAACCTTCCAAAGGTTGGTAAACAAAGTTTTTAAACCACTCATCGGCACGACAATGCTAGTTTACGTCGATGACATGATAACAATGTCGAAAGAACCAAGCTATCACATGGACGACCTAAAAAAGACCTTCGAGCTATTAAGGAGACACGACCTGAAACTCAATCCAAAGAAATGTACCTTCGGGGTATCCTCAGGAAAGTTTTTAGGTTACATGGTGAGTGCCCCAGGCATCGAGGCAAACCCACAGAAGATCCAGGCAATACTGGGCCTAAAATCCCCCAAAACAGTGAAAGAAGTACAAAGTCTGACCGGTAGAGTGGCTGCGCTCAATCGGTTCATATCACGAGCAACTGACAAATGCCACCCTTTCTTCAAAGTGATCCAAAAAGCAAAAAAAGGATATCAACTGGACACCAGAGTGCGAGGAAGCCTTCCAGCAACTGAAGCAGTATCTAGTACAGTCCCCACTCCTGGCAAAACCACTCCCGGGGGAAACATTATACTTATACCTGGCCGTTTCGGAGCGAGCAGTAAGTTCGGTACTGATACAAGAAACCGACAAGGTCCAGAAACCTGTTTACTACATCAGCAAAGCCCTCCTAGATGCCGAGACTCGATATCCAGTACATGAACTGGTCGCCCTTTCATTGATCACGGTAGTTCAGAAATTGCGGCCTTACTTCCAGGCCCATCCTATCAGGGTCTACACCGATCACCCCCCCTAAATTCTGCAGCGGCCAGAAGTTTCCGGCAGACTAGTAAAATGGTCGGTAGAGCTAAGTGAACACGACATCTCCTACCTTCCGAGAGCAGCAGTGAAAGGACAAGCCTTGGCAGATTTTTTCGCAGAATTTACCGAACCCCAGGTCCTGACGATAGAAGAAGACAAATGGGAGATGTCTGTAGACGGTTCCGCCAGCACACAAGGCAATGACGCATGAATCATCCTAAAGAACAACAAAAGAGAAGAAATCCCGCTCGCCCTGAAATTCACTTTCGTAGCGACCAACAATGAAGCAGAATATGAAGCAATACTGGGCGGTTTAAGACTATACACGGTACTGGGGATCCGAGATGTGGTAGTAAGAAGTGACTCGCAGTTAGCCATTCAGCAGCTAAAGGGAGCATTCAAGCCAAAGAGCCTAGCATGATGGCCTATCTGACCGAAGTGCGAAAGTTAACGGGGAAGATGGGGATGTACGCTTCGAACAAATCTCCCGAGAAGACAATTGTGAAGCAGACTCTCTGGCACGACTCGCCTCCTCAACAAAAGCCGAGCACCCCAGAATAATCCTTTGATTTACATCCGGGAAAAAAACGTGGGGGAATCTGAAGTAGAAGTTCTAGATAAAGAAAGCAAAACATCATGGATGCAACCCATCAGAAAATACCTGGAAACAGGAGAAACACCAGGAGGTCAGGAAGTTAAGATACAAAAGCACCAGATTTTCCCTAATCAACGGGGTACTTTACCGAAGAGGTTACTCAGTCCCCCTCTTAAGATGTCTAGCAGAAGAAGAGGCAAATTATGTGCTCAGGGAGATTCATACGGGCATCTGCGGAAGCCACTCTGGGGGTCACTCAATTGCTTTTAAAGCCCTAAGACAAGGTTTTTACTGGCTGACCATGCACCAGGACGGCATAGAAGTGGCCCGCAAGTGCGAAGGATGTCAGAAAAACACAAATCTCCACCACCAACCAGCAGAACAATTGATTACACTGCTCAGTCCTTGGCCATTCGCCCAGTGGGGACTAGACATCATTGGGCCAATGCCACGAGGGAAAGGACAGGCAAAATACGCCATCGTGGCCATAGACTATTTTACCAAATGGGTGGAAACAGAGCCATTATCCACCATAACGAAGAAAAAAGCCACTGAATTCCTAAAGAAAAATATCGTTTGCCGATTCGAAATCCCCTGAGCCATCATCACCGACAATGGGAAGCAGTTTGATAGCAAAGGCTTCAGAAAACTCTGTGAGGACCTCCAGATCGCCCTAAGATTCGCCACACCAGCCCATCCCAAGTCAAACGGACAGGTCGAGGCGACGAACAAGACCATCAAGGCCAACCTAAAAGCTCGGCTCGTATCCAGCAAAGGTCTATGGGTCGAGGAATTACCAGAAGTACTATGGGCAACACCGGACAACCTATAAAAACTCCACAGGAGAAACCCCGTTCTCCTTAGCAATACGGTTATGAAGCTGTCATCTCGGCAGAAATCGGGGTAACCTCCCACAGGGTCTAGCACTACGAGAGCAAACAGAATGAAGGACTTATCAGAAACCACATCGACCTAATCGAAGAGACGAGAGAAAGATCAGCCATAAAAACAACAATCTACCAACAAAGGATGGCCCGCTTCTACAATAGAAGAATTCGGACACGCACTTTCATCCCGGGCGATCTAGTGCTAAGAAGGATCACTCTAAATACCCGAAGGCAAGAGGAAGGCTCGCTAGGCGCCAAATGGGAGGGGCCCTACAAGGTAATAAAAGTAGTAAGGCCAGGGGTATACATCTTAGAACAGCTGGACGACACAAGATTGAAAAAGCCATGGAACGCCGAGATGCTGAGAAAATACTTTTAGTAAAACTCCCCCTACCTCTCTTTTCTTTTGCAGCAAACAAATAAGGGACAGAAATT